>CM037923.1:4048217-4226209 GCA_021346845.1 Apeltes quadracus | reverse complement strand
ATCCAATAAAAGCACTTTCCCGCGTTCAAGGCGACGCGCGTGAGATCCCGCAGGATCGGGGTTAACGCTAAGAGCAACAAAAACGGGGGCATTTTCCCTGCGATAAGTAGATAAATATGACCCGACAAGTTGAACTGTAATGAGTTTAAGTCCCTCACCGACTGTACTGTCTGGTTGTTTGATAGCGGTGTAATCCACAATCACTTACCCTTTCTCTTAGGCCCCCGCGGGGACTCAGCTCGTTTTGTGTGTGTTTACCAATTCCACTCCCCCTCCCACCCCAGACCTGCGGCCCGGGACTCTCGGGGCGCCTCGGAAATTGCATTCCGTAAGGTCTCCGAGACTATTTAGCTGCGCCGGGCGGTCGATAATTGCAAGGAGGAAAAATTCTGAGGCAGTGCAACTTTTCCACACATGTCTGTCTTTGGATTTGGGATGGAAAAGTGCACGATGGAGCGTATTGAAGTGCCCTTGCGACGTTACTGCATTTCAAATAAAACCCAAAGAGGAAGCGATCATTTTGTTTTGGGACTGTGAACTGTTGGACGTCGTAAAATCTTGAAAAGGAGGAGAGGAGAACTCGTTGATTTGAATCTGTTGCCAACATCTCGATCTGAAACACACACAGAGATGCCGTGCACGGTTATGAAAGCTCACATTTAGTTCTCCTTTATGCATCTACATCAGTGATTCCACTAGTGATACGCGGGGCTCTCTCTAGTGGTATGCCAAAGAATCACTGAAATAAATATAAATTAAAAAATAACAATAATAATAAAAAATAGTATTTAAGCGCAGTCTTACTGTTGAAACTGTGTAAAATGTTACAATGGCTGACAATATTAAATACACTTCTTTAGGAATAAAACCTCTGCCTTGTTTTTGATGAATATTTAGGCTTACTACGCTACTGTATAGTGCTGGTCATTATGGTGGTACTTGGAGAGCCAAGTATTTTCTGAGGTGCAACCACTGATCTACATTATCATTTACAAAACTACCCAACTTGCAAAAAAGCACCGACCAGATGCGTCCATTTGTATATAAGGCGCGGCGCGTTTTGTCCCCCGAATGCGGACAGTCAAATGGCCAACTTAATCTGTGGACCGCTCTCCACCGCATTTCTTCCCACGAGATTCCAGATGTCTGTCTATTTGACCTCCCCGCTGTGAGGAACACAATGACTGCAGGAGCCAAAAGGTAAAGAGAGAGTGTCAGCAGAGCGAGCCAAAGGCCTTTATTGGACTCATTTTGCATTTTCGGTGGGGAGCGACACTGGAAATTGGAATTGTGTGACCCGCCAGCGAGCGATAGGTGCCCTTTGAGTGAAATAAATAAACCCCATAAATAAATGGATAATCCGGGGTTATTTTTAAATTAAAACAATCAATCAAAAGAAGGGGCCGTCGGAGAAACGCAGGCCATTGAGAGAGAGCCGGAGGCGGAGGCGGGGGGGGTGTTTGCTATTTTTGTCCACGCCCTTTGGAAGGGCACGGCTCTGAGCAAGCCCACGTGTGACCTCATCAGCACCTCCGCCACGACACGGCGGTCGACTGTTTATCGCGAGCAAGCGACGTGTCTCAGTGCGACGCAGAGCGGGCCGGATTCAGGCCGGATTCAGAGGGTGGCATTTTGGGTCCGTGCGGGGCCGAAGGATGCTCTCTGGTAAATGGCCACATTAAATGATGATGACTCCCCTTCGCGGCCGTGATCGGGCCAGTGATCCATGCAGATATAAGCCCCCCCCCCCCCCCCTACCCCTGTCTAATTATTATCATATTTCGTCATCTGCAGCCTGTTATTCTAGCCATCGGTCACGGGCGCGTATAAATACCCACCGACGTTTATTGAATGTCAAAGGCCGCCGGGCTGCTGATTGATTTTGACCCCCTTTTTTTTTTTCTCCGTGATGTCAGAATGTGATTTGTTGCCACATCATGGCAATCTTAAAAAGCTATTTTCCCTGCCAGTGGAAATACTAACTATCACTCTGAGAGGAAAGTGAGACTCGTACAACTCGGGAATTAAGATTAATGGCCGTTTTAGGAAGCCTGGCGGAAAGTATTAAGATGTTTTTTGGGATGTATTTAGAATAGAAAAGGTAATGTCACCGATGACAATAATTAATAGAGTCGGGGCAAAAACTTTGGAGAAGGGGCGAGGCCTTAGCATTTTTAAAGGTGTGTGTTCAACCATCTTATAGTATACATGTGCTGATTTATTGCTGATACGCACCTTCCCATCTGCTTGTGTGGTTACTTATTTGTTAGTGTACACAAGATACTTCCAGTTCCTGCACAGGTACTTCTTGACAAATATCAGGTGTGACAGACAAATCAACAGTGTATTTCAGAGGGGCAGGAATTTCATCCTTTCCTGACAGCTGGTGAGAAAAACAACACATCTGCTTTGGAATACCTGACTGTATACTTCACAACTGCAAAGAAAAGTGAATCATGCCCTTGGACATCTTTGTCTCTGCAGCTTTGTTTTGTCATAGCTTGTACGCCTTCAAAAATATCATTAAGGCCAATCGATTATGCCCAATTAGCTGCTTACCCACCCATGCTGTCTGTCCCATCACTCGGCTGTGTGGGCGGCGACACAGCGGGACGCCCAAATGGCATTCTTTATAACACGGATTGACGAGCACAGGAGTGTCGAGAGACGTGAAGACGCGCGGCAGTAGGGGGTCAATCAGGTAACGGACTGACCTGAAATCCCAAGAGGAAAAGCAAAGAGAACCGGAGCAGATGGTAAACCGTATTTACCGTTTTGTCATTCTGAGTACCCGTTAATGCGAAAACATGTCAGCTGTCTGTGTTTGGTAGCGTCGATTAAAAACTGACATGTGAAAGTTACGATGCAAATAAGTGATCAATGATACTTATCTGTAAAATACGTTTTTTTTTTTTTACCAGATTTCTATCAAAGCTTAGTGGGTCCAAAAAGAAATCCCGTGTCTTATTCTGAAACAGCTGTTCTTGTGTTTTCGTGAATGTCTGCGCTGACGAAAGTGTTTCATCAGGCGAGGCTCGCCGGCGGGCGGTTAGGGCCGATAACGTGCTCCGCAGAAGTGAAAGAGAGTCAACGGATCACACCGCCTCAGATGTAGTCAGCTCTGCACGTGCTTTACAGTTCTCACCGCTGCAGAAAACCTCCACCTGTAGGCACCAACCAAGAGCCCCCCTCTCTTGGGAAACGCGTGGAGACGAGAGGCGGGCCCCCGGTTTGGCGCCTTTGAGCCGGCTCCCTCTTCCAACTGTAATCAGACAGAAAGTCACATATTCGGCGGAGCGGGATGAAAATAGACACATGGCAGACAGCGACTCCTCCTCCTCCTCCTCCTCCTCCTCCTCTTCCTCTCCCTCCTGGTGCTCGCACAGCTGAACGGCGTCTCTGGGTGTACAGGAGGAGCACGCGGGGGTTTGAAAACACACATCTGGCTCTGCGAGAGACGGAGCCGGAGGATCCAGAGCTTTCTGTTGTGTTTCGCTGCAGTCGTAACATCTCGCATGCGGGGAGCGCCGGCGTCTCAGAGCGCCTCGTGCTGGGCCTGAGAGAGAGGGGGGGGGGGGGCTTAGTCGAGCAGCGGTTCCCAGGCCGCTCAGGCGGGGTGGGAAGAGGTGGGGGGTTATGTTTGGTATTCAAAGCAGCAGGCTGTAATGCATTGATCCGTGAAGGGACATCCACAGGCGGCGAGCTATTAGGCGGCAAAAACACTGACCAAGAGGTGCAGACGTCTACACAGAGAAGCTGTGAACCTTTGCGAACATCAACATGTGCCACGGCGTATATCAGGCTGCCGCTGGTTTCAATGGTTTGGAGCCTCTCATTTGTGTGGCTGTAAAAAAAAAATAATTAAAGCCTTTGTTGTGCGTGAACGCGTTAAAAGATTCATGAGAGACAAAAAACGCTTTCTCCTCCCGCTGCAACTGACATCCCTCCCACACAACCGCTCTGTTTGCTACCATCTCACGCCCGCCCGCCATTATCAAAGCCCCTCTATCTCTCTCTCTCTCTGTCTCTCTCTGTGTCTCTCTCTCTTACACACATGCACATGAGTCTGCTTTCAAAAAGCAGAAGAAGCCCGACAAAGGGAGAGGTGAGAGAAAAGGGAGGCGCGATCCTGCCCTCATGCACCTGCACGCCCTCCCAGGTGCCATTTTGCAGCGGTTCACACGTGATGCGGGGCGGTGCAGACCCTTCGGGCTGCGGAGGAAGGGGCGGGGTCGAGTTCGGCGGTCCGCATCTTAGTTTACGAGCGGCTACGGAATAAAAAAAGCCCAGTTTTTTTTTTTCCCAGGGCCACAAACTACCTCCCGGCTCCCCTTCCCTTTAACCCACGCCAGGGCCGGCTGGATTTATTAGCACACAGCTAGCTCCTGACACCAAGAATTTACTGAGGCGGAGAGGGGGGGGAGGGGGCTGAATTTCCCTCTGGTTGAGTTGGTTTGAGTATAAAGCGTCTTTGAGGGAAAGACCCAAACAAACTGAAAAGTATTAATGGAAAGCGTGCGTGCGTGGTGTTTGGCATTTTAATAAGAATATCAACACACGGAAACTGACACATTCACGGCCTGTTGCCACGGTGACGAACCGGGGGGCCATTTTGAAGCATAATGCCCCTGATCAAGCCGTAAGCCTGCAATTCCCGACCTAGCTGGAATTCCACACTTTCACATCTTCCGCTGGAAGTCAAACCAAAAGGCCACGGAAGGCCGCTGGTGCGCGCGTGCCGCCTCCTCAGGCTGTCAGCAGACTGCAGCTTTTTTGTCTCTTTGCCTCCTCCTGCTCCTCCGGACACTGAAGGCCCCCCCCCTCCCCCGGGATGTGACCGTGGGTTCGTCACATCCCGCTTATCTGTCGAGATGCGCAGGGAAAAAAGGCATGGGGACGTGTTTGCATGTTCGGAGCGGGGGGGGGGGGGGGGGGGCATTTCATCCCCCTTTCCTCCTAAGGGAATTGAAAAATAAACAGAGAGAAGGAGATAAAAGGAGAAATAGAGAGAGCTGCTCCCGGTGTGTTTATTAAAACTCCTTTTCTTTTCACCCCACAAAACGCACAGGGAGCAGAGGAGGCTGTTTGACTCAGCGGCAGCCGTCTCAGGTTTCTTTTTCAGGCCCCCCCCCTCCCCGAAACTATGCTACCTTCAATCAAACGGCACAAAGGAAGACAGTGAAAAGGATAAAGTCAGAGATGGAAATCCATTCTCCATTTGCTATGCACAGCCGGCAGACAGGGGAGGTGCTCGACTCAAGTTCAAGGGTGCTCTGCAGAGGCTCCCTTTTGAGCGGGTGCTCCATTTTTTTCCATCCATAATCCTCATCTTTCTATTAGGAGTCTAACAATTTATTAAGATTAGATCAAACTTTAATGACTCCTGTCGGGGAAAATGGGTCGAAGCGGTAGTGAAAAGGATGAAATGGTGAAGAGAGAACACACCGAATATCATGCAAAAAAAGTCTATTCAAAATAATTGAATGAATAGAACACTCAACTTAAGAAACAATGTTTCATCGACATGCACGACTAAAACCCGGGGCGCAAGTGGCCTGAATACTAAATTCTTTAACACTGTGTCGGTGTGTTTTAAAGAAATACAAGGAAAAGGGGAATTTTAGGTTCAGAAATCCCTTGATAAGTTAAATCTTTGAATAATAAGTTGAACGTTAAACAACGTGCAATGCTTGTTTCTCAGCGTAATGTTTGCTTGAGCCCAATAAGACCTACGTACGGGATATGATGGGTTTATTTAGCCTCGGCTATCCTCCACCAAGGCTGTTCCAGTTTGTCTCCACACGTTCAGTATAGTTTGAGAAATCAGGTCTCGTTATTCTTCCCTTCAGCAGAAAGTGCTTGATGCTAATTCGTGCCGCTACTACGGAAGCTCCCTGCTCCTCCTCAGCAGTACAGCGTTTCACAGTAAATTAGCTGTTGTTCAAACGCCCCTTTTATTTCTGATTCATTGAGGCCAAACTGATTGCTTTCATAACAGAGATTAAACGTCGGACCGCATGTTATTCAGGCTCGCTGACTGAAGAGAAAACCCCAAAGTCTTCCTGTCACCACGTAAAGAAACGGCGATGTTTTGTTTTTTTACTGACATTTCTTGTATTTTACCGATTGATCTGTTATTAAATTATAAAGCAGAAGGTCACAACTCAAAGGTGACTTTTTGAATATAAAAGGCACACATTCACATTAAAGCGTTAGAAAGAGCTAAATGGTTCGATGAACATGAAAAATAATGTGAATCATCATTGCCTCCTACAAAATTCACTATCTTCCAAAGGGATGTGTCCCGCAACTGTGAGGTCACTTGATAACACATAAACACATGAACGCACACCTCACCTCGCCGCCTACGTAAGCGGTACGCCGTGTGTGCATCGAGGTCCGCGAGCCCGGTGGAGGGAAGGAGCGAGAGCTCTGGCTGTCTGTTTTGTCTGTTCGGGGGGCAAAGGGACACGAGGCCCGGTGCGAAAGGAGGCTGCAGGATCGCAGCGACAGGAAGGACTAAGGGAAACTGGATGGGGAAACTGAAGGCCGACATGTCACCTGACCTGACCCCTCGGTGCTCCCTGGTGTTCCCGGTCTGCTGGTCGCCGGCGGGCAGCGGAGGGTTTTCCCCCACCCGAGGTCTCCGTCTCTTTAAATCCACTCTCCCTCGTGTGATAAGGGAAGCAAATTCAGCAGACTAAAATGCAGACTGTTTTCCCTTCCTAGCGGGGGGGCGGGAGGGGAGGGGGGGTGTTAAAGTGTCTTCTCAGACAGCATTGATATAGAACCCTTGTTTTGGCAGCCAAGCAAGGGCTGCATATCGTGGTTACTGCATTTCTGCTGTGTGTGTGTGTGTGTGTGTGTGTGTGTGTGTGTGTGTGTGTGTGTGTGTGTGTGCGCTGCTTATCTTCTTCAGGCTGTACTGCCAGTGAATACAGATGTTCTGGATTCCGTATCTCTACGTGAATCCTACCCTCATGACATGTGTATCTGTTTTCAATACACGTTTTCTCAAACATTGTCCAAGTGACAATTTCCGTCTCTGGTTATTTCTGAATAAAGACATCCTGTCAAACCATCGCATTCATTAGCGTGTTTCTGCTGAATACATTTTTTGGGGGGAAACAGGACGCCCGTCTTCTGTTCTGCTCTTCTTCTGAAATGAGGACGTCAGATGAGATGAGCGTGTGCCTGGCGTGTGGTTTGGATCGGGCTTTTTCAAAACAGAGGGAAGAGCGAACACTTCCCTTCTGCAGTCAAACAAAAGAAGCCAAAAAGAAGTCCATTTCATCCGTGACAGTCAACCGGCAGCACGGCGGGAAGCAGAAGCACTGTTGCTATGGTTACCTGCAGGGGTTAAACGTGTCCACGTGAGCTCGAGGTTGGTTCCCTCAGACCTTTGTGATCGTCTTCATTTCTTACGTTCCCTTTGGACGGACCGAACGGACCCGCGTGTACAGTTGGGTGTGATCACATGACGTCGGCTAAGGTCGCAGGTTTAAACGCTGACACAATGAGACGGGGACACACACGCCGGGTGAAAATGCACCGTGGCGGCAGACAACACGTCAAAGAAAAGGGCGGCAAAGGGGGGAGATTTAGGCGACTAATAGGAAAAAAGGTGAGTTCAGCAGAGTTGCTGCACAATGAGGCCTCCTCGTCACCGGGACAGAACGCTCTCGAAACGCATAAAGCTCCGCCTCGTACCCATTGTTGGCTTTAAGACAGCTGTTTTCTTTTTTTCCTCCCTCGCAGAGCGACAGCTTTTTCACAACAACTCCCCGAGAGAATGCAAAGAGGCAGATAAGTAAAAACTTTCAATGCCTTTACTGCATAATTACGTCTCTGACTGCTCACGTTCTCAAGTCCTGATGTGGTATCCGTATCACGACAGACATGTTTAGCTGCACAATGCCAGATTAATGGCAGGGCAATTTCCGTAGGCGAGGAGGGGCGCGGGGGGTGTCTGTACTCCTCTTCTGAAACAAGCCAAAACACACAACATCCAGACGCCGCTCGAGATAGAGGCTGTCAAAGTACACTCGACGCGTTACAATTGGTTAAAGACGACGTTGGCGCGCTGCTTCTATATTGCAGCCATATGTGAGCGTCGTCTTGGAGGCGCGATAAGGACATATTGAGGGAGGGGATGATTGCGGTGTGAGACCGGTGGCTGCTGCCATTTCCTTCCAGCCCCGGCGCGCTAAAGGTAAGTGTTAAAGATAAGTGGCTTAGGCTGATTACCGCTTAATAACTCGGAGGTGTCATAATTAAATTTCCATCAATCATGCTACTTTCCCTCTAACGAATGTCTGAACCGTCCTGAATCATTATGCAAATTAATAAGTAATATTCGCAGAATAAATTGACCCATTAGCCAGTGGTACATGCCGTATCTGGCAGAGCTCAGTGTGTTTAAACCCCCCCCCCCTCCTTACGCACCACCCCCTCCCACACACACACACAGACAGACACAAGTGTTTCATGTTACTGCTGCGACTTCACCTCAAGTGTTTTTTTTTCCCCCTCGCTTCAGAAATCGGGCGCCAGCCGCCGGGCTGAGGCCTCCGTGTTCCGTTTTTTGCCCGCGAATGTCGAGCGTGGGAAAAAACAAATACGCCTTTCGGAAGAAAAAAAAAACCATGGACCCGCGCAACTCTTTCGTTCTAAAACAAAAGGAGAAATAAAAGCCTACGCGTCGTTACAGCCGCCAAAGTTAAGCACACAGATTTTAGATTAGAAACTCTCGACGCTGCCCGAAAGAGGCGTCGGGGGGCACGAAGGATAAGTAGAGAGAGAAAATGGGGCACCGAAATATCAATACGAGATGCGGACGACGGCGTGGGGGGGTGGCGGCGCTCCCTCCCTTCAAAACGCCGGTGGCGGAAGCCACTCAATATTCATCGATTAGAGGCGCGGCGTCGGCGGGAGAGTAGTGGGAACGCTCCTCATCGAGTTCCTCCTGTTTTTTCCAACCAAGCAAATTACTTCTTTTGTCTACAAGGCAATTTATTCCAGAGATAAAAGAGCCCGTGGTTAATCCGCATCCCGGCGGCGCCTTTCGCCTTGTTTTTTTTTTTTTTTTTTGTCTATTCGGTCTCTGCTTACGACCGGCGTGTGAATTAAGGCGAATTCGCGGTTCGACCTGACCCCTGATTAGCGGCGATCCACGTCTGAGCAGTTTGTTAAAAGAAAATCAGAAGAGAGGCGGGTGTTTGAGCTGCTCGCCACAACCAAAGTCCTTTTGGGCAAGTCACGCCATCTTGGCAACGCCTCCGGGCAGCTATCTCGGATTAACAAGACCAGCCTCCTATCTAAACGAATGGGCAGAGAGTCAGAACTGCACTTTCACGGGTCGTCGGGACATAAAAACTACATGTATAGAAACAGCAGTAGAATATGATAAAAATTGCTGAGAAAGTTTGATGACTTGGACCCAAAATAAGGTTTAAAACGCCCTTTTCCCCCACAGCTTATACTGTTACTGCGCATGCGGAAGGCTTCGCGACACCAACCTTAATTTACGTCTCTATCCAGAATGCCGGTGTTACGCCATCGTCTCCGCTGTCGCAAAAACCACAACTGTGCGCATGCGTCAGTGGAACCAAACGATGGGCTTAAATGTTTCCCGGCTTGACTGTTAAAAAGCAGATGATTGGCTTTCCAGCGGGAGGGGCGGGACATGCGCATCCAACCGCCATCTTTGCCGTTTACGGGTTTTCCTACGGGAGGAGTTGTATTGAGGATTGAGGAAGTGGCACGTCTCATTAATAAATAGTCTCTGCCACAACCCACAGATAACTCCTCCTCCTCCTCCTCCTCCTCCTCCTCCTCCTCCTCCTCCTCTTCCACCACCACCTCCACCACCTGCTCGTGCTCCGGCGGATAAAGGCCCCCCCTGAAATGCTAACGCAAAGCAGCGGCCACATGCGGCAACCACTTCCGCCTGGAAAAATCGACATATCGCAGAGCACAGAGCCCGTCGCGAGAGAGATGGAATCCGGCGCCGCCTCCCTCCGATTGCGGCCGGAGGTTCGCCGTCTATCTTGCGGCCACCAGCTAAGCTCCTCGGCTGCCCCCCCCCCCCCCCCCCCCCCCCCCCCTTCAGCGATCTGCTGCTCGGCTGCATGAAAGGCACGCAAACACACCTGAAACACAGGCACTGGAGGAGAAGAGAAGAAGAAGAAGAAGAAGGAAAAAATACGCTGTCTGTCTGTGTGCCTTTCACTGTGTATCAAAGTAAAGAATCTCAGCTTTCACATGAAAGGAAGAACCTTTCCACCTTCCACCTGCTTCGCTCCTCTCGTTCCCGCTCACTCACTCACTCAGCATCGCGTTGCTTGATTACGCTCGTGCCATCTGCTGGTTTAATTGTTAAAAAAACCAAAAAAAAAGAGGCTTAGAGGGTTCCTCGACGTTCGCGTGATTGAATCTGGGACAGCCGGAGCCTTCGTACTTTTCACCCCGGCTTCTTCTTCCTCGTCTGTCTGCTCTTCACTCCACTCGTTCTGCCCTTTTCATTGTCGCTCCGCTTTTTCTTTATATCCCTTTTCCCGTTTTAACACCATCACACACTCGGTTGCATCCCAGGTAGTATGTAACGCAACAGAACTGAAAAGCATGCACAGGAAACCCCATTGGCCAATCAAAATGTCCACAAATAGACCCATAATCCTAATTTATTAAATGGATGCAATGTGCATTCTACGGTCTACTACCATGAAGCACCACCTGAACTGGAGGCCTGGGACTCAAAGCTGCATTATTTGGTTACCAGTTCAAACCAGCCATGTGGCACCTTTCTTTAAAATTCACACATAGATCAGAAACAACATCGTAAGCTCACAATCGCCGGAGCGATAATAGTGAGTTTGGGGATTTGTTCAAGGTCAAAACACAGCAGATCTTAAATTCAAGACCCACATTTGGATCGACAGCAATCGACCATCGGACTCACACCCACGAGACTTCACACCCACGAGACTTCAGCATTTATGTCCCCAGGTCCAAACCGTTGTATTCCCCCTCCCCGCCCCCCATGGCTGCAGCAGTAGTTGGTCATGTGCAAAAAAAAAAAAAAAAAAAGCGGCAAACGCACGCGGTCAGCGAACGCGTTGGCGGGGACTTCGGGGGGACGTCGTCCGTCGAGCAGCTTTGACAGCGGCCGCGGAAAAAGGGACCAAAAAAAAAATAATAATCTATAATGAGGCCTTATCTTAATGAACACGCTCGACCGTGATGGGACGAGACAGGTCGGTGAAGAAAGAAACAGACCGGAAGTAAGCCTGCAGGTTTGGGGGGGGCATGGATGAGGGAGTGGGAGGGGGGGGGGTGGCTGAGAGAGAGGACGAGAGGGGAGGAGAAAGGAGTGAGGCTGTCAGATGGGACCAGAGGCACGCGAAGCAAAGGGGAAAGCGGGAGATGGAACAAAAGGAGAGTTTAAGGGGGGAGACACCGGGCTAGA
This sequence comes from Apeltes quadracus, assembly GCA_021346845.1. Classification (NCBI taxonomy): domain Eukaryota; kingdom Metazoa; phylum Chordata; class Actinopteri; order Perciformes; family Gasterosteidae; genus Apeltes; species Apeltes quadracus. The sequence continues at coordinate 4,214,742 of CM037923.1, read as the reverse complement.
TGGGGAGAGACAGGGGAGGGTAAGAGCTTTATCAGAGGAGACGGCAGGAGCGGGATGGAGGGGGTGGGGGGGGGGAGCAAACGAGAGAGAAGGATACGTGGGAGTCAAACAAGAGGCAGATAGAGAAAGCTCACCCGGTGTCGGGCGGCTGCCCCCTCCCTCCCCCTCTCCCCCCTTTATCCTCCACGGGGCGCCGTGCTGCTCCTCCTAATAGATTGACATTAACGGCATTCATTGACCTTCAATACAGCAGCTTCTCCCAAACGACACCCCCCCCCCGGTGGTAAATCATCACATCGCAGCTTGGATCAATTTATTCCCTTAAATGAGGCTTAAATGAGGTTGTTTTTTTTTTAGATATCTCATTTCAAACTAAATTCTCATTTTTCATATTGTACAGCGACTGTCAGCTCACTGCAGATATGCATCTAGCGATTTGAGGCGGGGGGGGGAATTGCAGGAATCCACGTGTTGCACTTCACCTTATTAAACCCTCAGCGTGTGGGAGTGAGACGCGTGGCGCCGGCTAAGACCCCGCTCGTCCTTTAATTGGAGGAATGTTATAAAAAAAACGTAAACCACATGGGAAACAACATTGCTGGCAGGCTCATTAGACCCGTGGCTTATTGGAGAACATATGCAGAGGCCCTGTAATGTACAGTGAATACTGGCAGGGCCGAGTACGAATAAACGTCCCTCGTCTTCAAATAATTGGCAAAGAGCGAGTCCGTCACACTTGCGGATGAGAGCTGACATGACAACAGCACGGTTCAATCCAATCCCCCCCCCCAAAAAAAAATCAACTTCGCCAACAGGTATTCTACTCGGCAACAAATTGGAGGAAAATTTGCCATCTAGAAACCAGCTCATGAACACCAATACCCAGTTTGTCTGCGTTCAGCTCAGTCTCCCGAACCACTAGATGGCAGACATGCCACATGCCGCTGCCGAACCCCCCCTACCCCCCCCCCCCCCCCCCCCCCCTCCCGTTTACCCTCCCCCCCTCCTCCGGCTGAGCCTAATGGCATGTGGCGGCTGGTGCCTGTGAGTAATGCCGCTGGAAAATGCGTTCCATAACCTATTGTTCATATTGGAAGGGAAAAAAGGGGGGGGGGGGGGAGAGAGCATGGGGGACACAGACAAGACAAACAAGAAGCATACAAAGAGGAGATGGAGAGGGCGAAAACGAGGGACGCCAGGCGTTGGGGTGGGGAAGGTTACCCCCCAGATGCAGAGGCAGGAAATGGCCCGCCGATAGTTAGTGAACTTAACCCTCGCGCAGACACGCAGGGACACAAATAGGACACAACGTCTGCTCAGAGGGGCAGAAAGCTTTTCACAGTTTCCTCCTTTGCTTTAACGCACAGATCGCCACACTTTTCTCTGTTCTTCAACGAGCGCCGGTTTCAAACCCCAAATTTTAGCTCATGTTGATCTTTAATTACGTAACAGAAAACTGCCTCGTCAATGTTCCAAATGTGGAAGTGAAACTCACTTATAAAGCTCACTAATGTGCATTCACAGCAACAGTCCTCTCTGTGCATTCCTGCATCTTTGCGCCGATAAAACACAAAACCAAAACATTCTACTTCCGCACGGCGCCTGGAAACGCACACTAGATGTGTGTGTGTTCATACCATGTGACTCCACGGCGTGAGTGAGCGAGGGAAAGCGGCTTATCCCCATTTGTAATGAGAATATACACGCGTGCGTTAGGAATTAGCCTGGAATAAGGAACATAAGGAGAGTGAGAAGAGGCAAGTGCTTCTGTACAGAGTGCAGCCCTTGAGCGGGGCCCTTAACCCGGCCCCTTAACTTAACCTTAAGTCAGGGGGCCGGCCCGGTCGGACTCGTATTTGATGAGCAGCTCTCAATGTGACTCCAGCAAAAAGAGAGGCTTTCTCTCGACTTCTTTTTCTTCTTTTCTCTTCTCACTTTGAACAAAGTTTGATTGCTTTTTACGGCTGTAAATAACTTTGCAAGATCTGCCAACGGTGTGACTGTGTTTAATAAATGAAGCGTCATGTCTATTTCCAATGCACACAGAGGCACGCAGGCGCATGTGTTAATCTGAAGCGACATTGACTTTAATAGCCACTTTAAATGTCTTTATTATTTTAGAGCGCTTTATGAGTTCCCCCTTGGCGTGGAGGAGCACCGTGTGACATTCAGCCTGAATCACGGCAAACAAAAGCTCCTCGACGTCGCCTGGTGCCTTCGCAGGTTGCGGGATTAATGCAGATTAGTGCAAAAGACAGCCAATTGTCTGCGGTAAACATTGACCTTCTGTACTCATTCCTTTGTATTAAATGCATCAATTCCCACAAACCCGCCCCCCCCCCCCCCCCTGAAACGAGTGATGTCATTTCGACCTTTCAGCAGTTTGAACAATGACGCAGAATCCATTTCCCCTGTATTCATGGATCAATAAATGGGTACATCATTTTTTTTTTATAGTACTCTAGTCCGATACATCCATGGTGTTACTTGGAAGTGGGTGGAGCGCAGGTCGGATTTAGTGGTGCTGATGTCCCCTTTTCACGCGGACGCCACTGTTCATTTTCATTTTTACATTGGCGGCTGTGATCACAATCACAATAATGCAAATAAAACCCAACAGTCCTAACAAACTCTGCAGGCAGAACAACAACAAACAAACAAACAAAAAAGCTGCTCTCCCTTTGTTGCTATATATAGAGAACACCATTGAATACACCGTGTAATGTTATTCTCTCCGCAGGCCTAAACTGCAAATGAACCCACAATGAGAGAGATCTAGTTAGGAGAATCTACAATCGCCGCATTTCGCCGCATCTTCGGCGAGGGGTTTCTCCCTTTTTTCACCGCACGAGGCGGATGCTCATGGAAGACCTGCAAGGTGAGCACGCACGGCCAATCAGGGAAGGGGGGGGGAGAGAGAGACACAGATGTCCATGACCTCCCATCTAATCAGTTTATTTATTTTTTTGTTTTAATGCGGCGTATGTTTACCCCTAATGCACGAGTAAAAAGCTGCTGAGGCAGTGAAACGCTGCCCACGGATCATTAGAATGTTAAGAGGCTTCTTTTTTCGAATAAAAAACGGATGTCTTTTCATTAGAGCGCTGGGCGGAAAAAAAAAAAAATTCACGCGTCTGAACCGGAGGACGGAGGACGATTACCGCCGTCGTGCCGCCAGCGAGGGGAGAGAAATCTCACATCCGTACACTTATCAGCTCCGGAATGACACAACGCCGGTACCAGGGGGACTTAAATATTAATTCCCAGCCTGGTGAATATAAAAATAAATCCTTTTGCTAATCGGGCCGGGAGATGCTCGGCGGCGGTAAAAAGGGGTTTTGTGTAAATTACTACAAGATTAGTTCCTCCTCTGGTTTATCTACAAGGTCCAAAGCACCGAGGTGCTTTCCTCCAGCACCTCAAAAGTTCTCCAAGTTGTGAACAGGAAACATAAGGATTTAGGGCGTGTGTGTGTGTGTGTGTGTGTGTGTGTGTGTGTCTGCTGTAAATGTGCCCGCCAGCTCCCTTGAAATCCTGCGATTGTCTCCGGTGAAACGAGATAAAGGTGGCGCCTGGAAGGTGGTTAAAGCTGAGACAGGCTGGAGGAACGCATTACCTGCGCGAGACGGTTACGGCCTGGACGGACGTCCCGTCAAACGTTACCCAGACGGGGCGCCGTCCTCGCGGGATTAGCGGAGACACGGGTGCCAGTCAAAACTCGCCCGGTTGTGTTCACTTCTTTCTTCGGAATATTTGGCAGGAAATAAACATTTATTTCGGATTGGATGACGTGCCGAGAGGCCTTTGAACGGCGTTCGTCATTAAAACAGCGTGTTTGCCGGGAAGAGACGGTTTCATGTGGAGGTTTGCTTCCTGCTGCACGTGCAAGTTTCTGCAAGGCTATAACGCTCGCCCCCCACACACACACACACACACACACACACACGTTTACGGCCTTCCTGCAGCTCTCGGAGACAGAGCCGAGCGATTAAAAGCTCATCGATCTGCCATGGAGGCGGCGGAAGAGAGACGGTGGCGGCGACGTGGGAATTAAAAAACAACAGGCGTTCCCGATTCCCATCTCCTTCCGCACGAGACACACATTCAGGAGACGCTCCACTTGTGCGTCGCCGTTGTGTGACGCGTGTGATTCTCTAAATGCGTATAGCCGAGCGAGGAAAGGGACACAGGTGCCTAATCTCTCGCAAAAATCGGAAAACACTTTCTCCATGGAAGCGGTATTCCTCCTCGAACACGGAGTGATAAACTGTGACTTAACGGCCGTCGGATCACAGAGGCTCGTGCACAGATGCCTCTTCCAGATACGGGTGAGAAGCTTCGGCCTGCACGCCGTTCCTTCGAACCTTCCATCCCTTCATTTCTGGAGCCTAATTTACAACTGGGGACGGGGTCTCAGGTCCGGTCCCCTGGTTGCAGCTTTGACGTGTTTTTGAACTTCTAATTTAAAAGAAATGGAATGTGTATTCTTGTTATTACTGGACTCTATTTGATTTATTTTCTTGTTAGAAGAAGCAAACAAGGGCTTTTGTTCCTGCTTTCAACTCTAAAGAAAGGTTATAATGAAGCGTACAGCCCAAAGTCTATTCCTTTAATCATATTCATACTTAAGGAGGGTTTGTGTTTAGGAAATTCCCTTTGGACAAACACACAAACATAAAAAAAGTGCGAAAAACCAATACAAAATCCAACTGCAGCCTAACAAGAGGATTACAGCCTCCCAAAGCGCCAGTTTGTCGTTGAATGGGAACAAAAAGGAAAACAGAGAAAGGCAGCTGAAAATGTGCAGATTGTACTCACACACGCGCTGGTGTTTTGGAGGTGCGTGCGTTCCCGCGACCAGGAGCGAATATCCGCCCGCTCACGCACGCGTCCGTCCGTCCGTCCGTCCGTCCCTGCGCCTTATTGGGGCTTATCCTGTGTGTGAACCCCGACAGGCTTACACACGCCCCCCCCTCCCCTCCCCCCCGAGCTCAAGGCCTCCGTCCCGAGCGTGAGCGCTGGCCAACAGGTGAGTATTCAAAGTATTCTTTGATTTATTTAATTTTTGGTGAATTAAACACACAATGAAGGAATTTAAAAGGCGACAAAATGATCCAATTCATTTCTCAAAATCTCAAAAAGCACATTGTGGATATTTCCCAGAGACATAAATAGCGACAGCACCCCCCGACGGGGCAGCGCTGTGTCAGTGTCGCCATGGCAGCCGTTTGTGGGGGATCCAAAATTTAAATTAGCGCTTGGACTCATTGCCTATTGATTACCTGCGACTGCCTTTCTTTTCTTACCGGTTTCATGTTGTTTTTTTTAAATTCCTCGCTGCCTCACCCTTTCTCCGTTTGCTGGTGGAGTTTCGGGGCCGTGATGCACTTCACCTTGACCACAGGTGAGTAATGCACAAACCATTCTCTGACATAAAATCCATAATCCCCAAATAACTTCTTATTGCATTAATCTGCGGGGAGTAGTTGATGGCTTTTGCGCCGGTCTGCAGGGGAGAGACAGAATGAAATACTATGTTTATATGGGAATGACAGATCACACTATCGGTGGGGTGATGGGGGGGTTTGGTTTACACATTTTTATTAATAATTATCTACTTTCGTGTCAATTCCACCATATTCACTTATATTTCACTGTTCATTATTAGTTAGTTAGTTAGTTTTCGGAGATTTGAGCATAATCACGCTCGTACAAGGCCACCTGTTCGCTTGTATTCACACAGCGGATTATGCCTTTTGCGTTGTCGTTTGCATTTTTTGACATTCTTCGCTAACATAAAAAAAAACATTGATTGACGCAAATGCATAATAGATAGAACAGCAGAAATACCACATTTCCCATAAACAAAAACAACACGAGAAGCTCTTCCCCCCCCCCCCGCAGACGGCCGCGTCATCGCGTCCCAAATTGGAAATGCCTGCTGCTGTCCTCCATTTTCAGGAGTTGGGGGTCCCATCCTGTCTCCTGATGAGGAGCTTCGTATGGACCACCTGCGCTCGCAGTCTGGACAAGCGAAAGTGATTGCAAGGTGGACGGAGCGCACACCGCCGGGGGGGCGGCGCCATGCTGGGGCTAAGTGGCACTTTAACGCGCGACGCGTCCTTTGGGGGTGTGGGGGGGGGCGGCTGTCCACCTCGTCTGCGGTGGACGAGGCCACGACACGACGCCCCCAGAAGCAAACACACCAGAGGCTTCGGCGTGAGGAAGCAGGAGGAAGGAGACCCAGACTTTGTGTGTCTCTCGCTCCAAAACGCTGGGTGGGGGGGGGGGGGGGGGGGGGGGGGGCGCTTGTCTTTGGATGAAGGTGCGCGTGCGTTTATGTGTGTCAGGTGGAGTAAAGATCGCCGTGATGTTTGCCCGCTACGCTGCTGACTGGAGGTTTGAAAGAGACATTTCTATCGACTGCCAAAGACGCTAACTTCTCCCGCCCTGCTCTTTCTTTGCGTTGAGGAGTGAACTCTTTAGAGAGTTTGTTTTTTTGAGTCGTGCAGTGGCACAGTGTATTGATCGTACATGAAAAGTCGAACTTTGGACTGAACTCAGGGTGTGTGGACGTCTAAGTGAAATATGACCGGCCGCTGGAATGAACAAGTAGATCATAACGTGTTTTCTAAAGGCTCTACTGGTCCCCTGGACAACAGGCCAATGGGATCGATCCATTCGATTTCGGACACGCTCCGTTCGGAAAGATCATCTTCGAAAATTTGCAATTAATATTGAGGACAATCACCAACTAACCCAAAACCCATTCGAAAACCCCGTTGACTTGGATCTGCTGGTTTTTAGCATCACTACGTTCAGGAGCCGTGCACTCTAATTCTGGTTTTAAGCAAGCTGGTGAAAAAAAAAAAGTGTTTGCTGTTTCCCAGAAGAGGAATAAAAAGAGCTCAAGCCGAGTTTCCCGCACTCAAACTACCTGGAGGCCGCTGGCTGTTCGGTATGCAGGATGCTGCTTGAACACTGGGTGGAATAAACACAGTGGTTGTCGGCGGATGAAAGTTACATTTGAACTCAGAACATGCCGTGAGTCACACTGCACCGCTCGGTGCCGGGAGTCTTTTTTTGAGAAAATGGCAGCTTACAATGTTCAGTCAGACTTACATCAAGGAATTGATGATAATCAGAATCCGGTTTATTTCAAAGTAGGCCTTTTGTTCTAACGTTTACACGCTTAAAATGTTTAAAATACACTTTGCTCGTCCTGTCTGTCGTGTTCAAGACTGTAGTCTTCTCTTCTTTCACCAGAAATTAGGGATATTTCTGGGGAAAGAAGGGAAGAGGAGACCAAATCTTTCGCATTTTCGGCAGTATTCCACAAAAGTTGATTCTCCCCCATAGAAACTGTACTTAAACACCACACGCGACCGTTGCTCAGAGGGAGATAATTGCTGGCCTTGCTTGTGCACATTTACATCATGTGCACCGCTGAATGGAGATGAAGTTGCCCTCTCGCCGTCAAACTGCATTTGATGGCTGCAGGTACAATGTGGAAATCATCCGGTTTGTGTAGGCAATTTTCTCCAGAGTACATGAGTGGGAGTGAATTAAAGAGATGTCCAACCGATATTATGAGGGAGAGCGCGCGGAGAGACGGGAGGCTGGATTGGCCTGCGCACGGATGCAATGCCTGCAAAAGTAGATGTTGGAAGATACATTTATATAACCTCCGGTGGAAAAAATAGACACAGCAGCGAGGTAGAAGGGGGCTGAAGGGGAGAGGAAGCGGGGAGATTAAGTAATTATCCTTTCAAGCCTAATTTGAGGTGCTGTTTGAAATTAACCTATGCAAATGAAGTGACTAAATCACATTAAGGACCACAGTGACTCAGACTCCACTGCAACAAGATTGGTTTATACATCTTATCACAATGCTATCAAATGCAAACTGCTGAACTTTATGGAGTTTATCGATGAACAGTTTCCCCGCGGCGCGTCGTACGGCACGTCGGTGTGACATTAGCAGATTGGGGCGCGAAAAAGCATTGACACTTGGTCAAAAGGAGTGCGAGCTGTACTTCCTCCGCAGGAACTTTACCCAGGAACTAGGAACTATGGGCTGGTACTCGGTGTGGAACCAATAAACGCAGTAAGCAACCGGTCTGGGGCAAAAAAAAAAAAATAGTTCCTGGTAATTGTGTTGGAAACGCGGCTTTGTTCTCTCAGTAAAACAAAGCAGTTTAAAAAGATCCGTATTCTATTCAATCCTGACCGGAGAATCACGGGAGGGCTCCGTGGAGACGGACGCGTAGTCTGAGCGAGTAATTACTTAAAAAAAACAAAACCCGCACAATGCTCGTTAATGACTATTAAAGAAACCGTGACCTCTCAGTTCACACACACACACACACACACACACACACACCGTTTGCATCGCACCGTTTCTGCATAATGTCCAAAAAACGGGCGCAGGGCCACGACTTTGACCTTTCGCGATGACCTTCAAACGGTGCACGGTCCCACCTGGGCATCCGTGTTTGTTTTACTGGAGGAGAGGAAATTAAAAAGTGATGATTTCCCTGTCGACTGCTGCCTCCAAGCAGCTGCTTGCTTCTCTTCAGGCCGAGCATGTCGTTATTTAGTTTTTTTTTTATTGTTTTTATCGCGCTCTTCACCCCTCTGGTGCGCACAGCCACTCTCTCCGCGTTCACCCGAGCTACAACTCCGCTCCGGTTTTGTTCCTCCCCTCTGCAAACACCTCCAATTACTATAAATCCGATTAAGTTCACTCATCGGGAGCAACAAGAGAACGAGGGATCGTGCCGGTGACATTTACACGAGGACTTACTGTATCACCAGGAAACGCAAACCTGTCATTGGTTCAAAACGGGACCCCCCCTCCCACCCTCCTCACGAAGACAAAGTGCAAATCCATCAACATTTACACGATCACTGTATCACTCCGTGTGCCACGCGGCTGCAGCTTTAGAAAGGGATGAATGGACATTATGAAGAGCTTGCTTGAGATCATCTTGCGATCTAAATGCAAATTCAGGAAGGGTGTGAAAGCACTGAGGAAGTTATTACCTACATGGCTGGCTTTGATGAACAGCTCCCGGCATTTGCGGCAAATACCAAAGTGGGGGGGATGGCATCCATGTGATTAAGATGATTAATTACTGTTTTAAATATATTCCTTTTTTTTATCACCTCATTCAAGCAATCAGAGGAGGTGTGTGCGGACCCCGTGGTGCCACTCGTTTTTGAAAGTGTGTGGCGAATGTGAGCGCCGGGAGCCCACGTGCAATCAGTACGGATGAGTTGGGAAGTCAGGCGAGTACGTAAACAGGGACTGTAACGCGGCGATTTATAGAGGAGCATAAATTAAGCTCTGCCGGCGTGTTAAATAACGTAAAAAAAAAGACTTATAAAGTGACATTGAAAACCTCACAGCCTTGACGAGAGCTCTGTAGTCGCGCCTGTGTTTGACGTTTGAAGCGTTACTCATTCATGTAAAAAGGCCTCCCAATTTGTCCCAAGGACGTATCCGAAATACGCACGGCGATGTAACATCGGCCACTTAAAGATAAAACTCTGCGTAACACACTTTCAGAAATAAAAGTCACCTTTTAGAAAAGGGAGAAATACCGAATGAGGGGAAAGCCACCTTTCTCCTTTTGAAATGTAAATGAACAGCGATTTTTCTGAATAGCTTTGAAGACATGACGTTATTAAGAACGTGGTGTCGCTGTGCAGCCACCGTTGATGTGGAGTTCATCGTTTCTAAATGTAATATATATATTTTTTTCCCCTCTCGCAATTTCCTCAGCGCTTTTCACTTCTCCTTCTAAGTGGGGAGCAGGTTTTTGTGTGAGAATGTCATTTGCAACCGTTCTTCGCACGAGTCCACGTGCACTCAAACGTCACGTTTCGAAAGCCTTTAAACTTCAAACTGTGTGTAATCGATCAATCGATCATCGAGTGCAACGTTCAATTCAACTCTGTTCTTGGTATTTTGGGTATTTTGGTCATTTGAGCCTCTTGTACGTTATTCAAACGCCACCCCCAAGTGTGAAACAGATGAGAATACATCACGTTTAACTCTTCACTGCGATTAGAAGTAAACGTGTGGAGGGCAAACATGACGAATGATTTTGCAGAGGGTCATTCTTCATTCTCTTAGCACATAATACCAATGCATACCCATGATAATCCCATGTAGCTGCTGTAGTTGCGTAGCTGGCTTACTGAGAGCCTGTTTAGAATGTGCCAGACAGATCCAGCAGCGCGGCGGAACTTCTACCAAAGACGGCACCCCCAAAGTCACGCTGCATTTTGAAACAGTGGGAATACGAACGCCACGTGACCTTTTTTTTTTTAAAGTGTGCTTGTAGTTGTAGAACACGTGTTAAGGCCTTCACTTCCAGAGGAGATCATTACGCCTTGACATGTGCCATTTACACAACGCAATCCGCTCTAATTGCTACCACCGCCCACGCAGATATAAAAAAAAAAAACCTGTCAATCCAGGCTCTGTTTGAATCCCAGGTGTGCTTCACGCCCACCTTAAAGTCGACTACTCAAGTGTTGTCTCCACAAGTCAAAGCTCACATCGCTTTGCTAATAACCTCCATTCCGGCTTTGCTCTCACATCCATTTTATCCTGCTGCTTTTGCTGAAGTGCCGTGTCGCTTTCTCAAGGTGGAAAGCGGCTTACCGAGCCCCTCTGCCGCCTAGCATCGATGCTAACGTGCTAGCGTTACCAAAGGCCTGTTCAAACTTCTTTTACTTCCTTGACGTCCACTCGGGTTTGTCTCTACGCTCCCAGGTTTCCGCGAATCAATAAAGCTGCACATGCGAGGCTCAAAACAAACTTCCTGGAAGTACTTCAAAGTATCCCACCAGTTTTGAATCTTAAGAACGGGCACGAAGTTCGTTCCTGTCGCTGCCCCGGCGCACGGCGACGGGATGAAAGCTTCTCAAATAGCAAAAAAATCAAACATGTGGCCTTTGCACCCGCAGATTGAACATCAAGCTGAAAGGTATAAGGGAGCGGCTGTTCGCCTTCATCGCTAATGGGGCCCAAACTGCAGCGCTTAGACTGAATATGAATGCACCTCCGGTGAATTATTAATGTTGTGGCGGAGCTCCGTATTTCTGCCTGGCACTTGCAGAGGTGATCCACCCCCACGCGGATTGGAAGCTGTCACCCGTAATTGGAGAAAATCACGACAGCGCGGAGTTAAGTGCTCCACAGTCCCCGGGGCGAAGAATCCGATGGTGCACACTGTAGCACCATATTCCTACATGTCTCAACCGCTCGCTTTCTTTCCTCAACCCCCCCCCCCCCCCCCCCTCAATGTCTGTTTCACTTTGTTGGTGGGTTTCATTTTATTTCTTAGCGTTCAGTAAGAAGTGACGAACAACATTTTAATAGAGCCCCCCCCCCCCCCCCGTGGCTCGGGAAAACGGAAAGATGACAACGTTCGCTCGGAAAACATGCCGCACGACGACCTTTGACCCCCCCCCCGACCGCAACCAAACGCATCCCGGGCGAAGCGCGCGCGATGAACCGCGCCTGATGAGGAACACGGCGATATCGCGGAAACCACAATGGCTGAGGCCTCTGCGGTGCATTTTTCTGACAGTGACAACTCACCCCGGGGAGGGGGGGGGGGGGGGGGCAGGGGGCGCCGCTGTCAAAACCGACAGCTCGGCGCACTCGTGGAGCCCCCGCGTCCCAACGACAGGGGTTTTGGGAGTCCGGTTGCCCCCCCCCCCCCCCTCCTCCCTCCGATCAAAGGGATCTGTCCCTTTTTATGACAGGAGCAAGATTGCGTCGCTTCCTTCCGGACCGACCCCGGCGTCCATTATCCACGGTCAGGTACCGCGGGTTGTCCGTCGCGTGACAGCGCCGGTGATTGGGAGCGGCAGAGCCTGCGTCGGCCGAGGCCCGGGCCAGCGCAGGTCACGTGTCAAACCCGGTGACGAGGTCGAAAAGATGAGAAAACTCGCCCCCGGGGTCTCGCGTGGAGGCGGAACGAGGCGGAAAAGAGAAGCTTGACGCAGGCGGCGGCGGCGCTCCGGGTTTTCTTGAGGAGCTATCCTTATACTGATCCCGCTCCGCCTCACGGGAGCGCACACTTTTGTCAAGAGGAATCACGTGCGGGGTCTGTTTTTAGCTCAACAATTGGAACTTAATCACTGTGAGGCATTCATTGGATTATGATGCCGCCGCGTTGTGACAAGCCATCTGTGTGGGAAGGTGGCTGTTAAACGTGCTTCCATCTTCCATCGTGGCCTCAAATCAGTCGCACTTATTTTCAACAGATTTATTATAGATTTATATATATTCATGTTTTAACATACCACTTCCAAAGGTAAATGTTGATATTATATATACTGTATATATAAACTATAAACTGGTGGAAATACACTGACCCCTTAAGGCAAACACAGCCATTCATTTCCTCTTTTAGGTGTGAAAAGTGTAAAAGTACAATAAAGATAACACCGTATGCTGCCTCTAAAATGCCAATTCAACAGACGTGGCCGGGATAATCAATTCCATTGGTTATGTTCACGAACATAAATGACATGCGTGTGTGTGAATTACTCTGCGTTATCTCTGTTACCTGCCATTAGATGCCGTTAACTTTCCATTTGATTTCACACAAAATTCCCCCGAACAGAGGTTCTGATTAATGCGACTCGTTAACTGCCGAGGCTGCACGGATCGATGTGTGTGTCCCGGTACACAAATCAAGAGATTGCATTGTGTGATTTTTATTTTTCACACGCAACTATCAGACGTGAACGTTAAAGTGATGAACAATGTCGGGAAGCCAATGGCATGGCGTGCATATTGCCCAAATGCCCAAAACGCTGCATTCTTACTAATATGACATCATCTTCTACCAGTTCCCTTTCCATTCTAAGCATTCTCCTATTTTAATTAAAGATTTCTACACTGTGGAAGTGTGACAGCTGGTGCAAGGCCTCACTATTTCTTTTTTGTTGTTGTTGAAAATTCACTTAAGTATGAAATCTATGACCATAGTCCTTGTGGCTCTCTTCTCCCCCTCTCTTATCCAACAGATTCAAATCAATTCAGCCTCGCCGCGAGCAACTTATCCGTGCTTTGCACCCCCCCTCCCCGTTCCGCTGATCCCTACACACATCCGAAAGACTCTATGCTAGGGCACAGCGGCCCAAGCAGCCACACTAGTCTGCATAGTCCAGTAGCCTCGGCTCAGGACGGTCGCTTCCCTGAAGAAAACCCGATGTGAGTATCGTTAATGTCCTCCATCATTAATTATATCCAACTGCAGGGACAGGGAAGGCCTGCTGGACAGTCGACGGACACCCACACTTCCTTCGGGACAAAAGAAGCAACCTTTATAGCAACCGCATCGAGTCCATTCAAAAGACGGACTCTGTCAAAAAGCACGAAACAAAAGTTTTAAAGGGTAGAGAGGAAGGGTCAGCAACGCCAAGGGTTTGATCTCGCAATGGAGAAAAGTTTTGCGGGAGACAACATGTTCAGGAGGAGGGGGGGGGCGGGGCTGCTAGAGGTTGCATATTTTTTTTGTTCTTGGATCGAGCGCAAATAAAAAATGCTCGAGTTGCCCAGACGAGCGTTTGTCAGCATTTTTTGGCTCTCTGGCAGCGTCAGATGAAGAAAGGCTTGATAGAGATAGAGAGAGAGAGAGAGAGAGAGAGAGAGAGAAGAAGGTGAATCCATTAAAGAGGAAAAGTGAAGGTTGAAACATCAGCAGTGGTTTTGATTCACCTATTGATCTTGGCCGACTGACACTCCCTTCTCATTCCCTCCTTCTCTCTCCCACCTCAAATCCATTTTTTTCGCCCACGTCAGCAGAAAAGGAGGAAAAAAACGGCTTTGGGATGTGATGAGTCGACCTGGAACCGGGTCACATGACACACTTTGTTGTAAATTATTGAGTCAGTCACTCAGCAATTCGAAAGAACAGTTGGACATTGTGTAAAGTTTATTTGTTCTGAAAGCCTTCAGGCGGATAGTTTGTCATTCCATCGTCGGCTTTAGCTTCAAATTCGACAACCACAAGCCTCAATTATCCTGAGGACAAATGGTCGTAGTGGCGAAATATTTGGCGTTGGCGTTCGCCCTCCTCACAGGAAAAAAAGGAGTATCGAGAACGGCGAGACGGCGTCTTCGGCCGCCGGTGCTGGGACTCTTCAACAGAAGCAGCCACGTCAAGGTCGTAAACCCCACTACGTTTGACGCACAAACAACCTGGTGACCCACGTTCTTTTATTATCTGCATACACTGTGCACGAATGCTCGAGCTGGCTGCCGTGCACTTCCTCCACTCTGTGATCCTCCACCCACTGCGACGTTTGCCCTTGAAAGTAATGGCTAACTGGGGGGATTATTAGGCCTTAGCGGAGGGCTGGAGTGAGTTGAGTGCTTTCTTGTTGGCCATTAGTCGCAGAGGCTTTTTGACAGCGGTGTTTCTCTGGAGGAACAGCTAAAGGCCAGCAGTGCAGTCCAGCGTCCCGTGAATGAAAAAAAACAACAAAAAAAAATGTATTTTATATCTGTGTAGATTCTGAGAAAGTTATTTGGAAATCTACATGAATCTACATTGTAACCTCAGTCTTTTCTTTCACATTTTTGAAATTGTTAGCAAACAGTGAAAGGCTCGCTGATCTGAGCATTTAACTCGGGACAAAAACAGCGGCTAGCATGTTTTTTAATCTCCATATTTTGTAGAATACTTTAAATGAACCATCAGGAATATTCACTTCGGAGTTACTAGATTCTACCTTTCCGTACGGTTTTCCTAATCTGATGGAAAAGAAATGTAACAATCAATCATTCACCTCCTTGGCTAACAAAGTAAATCATGTTTATTGGATCAATAAGTCTTTCAGAAAAGACGTTGGTGTCCTGTTACTTGTTGCACATGCGTCCTCGCCTTCTGGCAGCAGTCTATTCTTCATGAAGTAGTGTTTCCTGTGTACTTCCTCAGTCGCGGTTTTAGACGACGCCCCTCAGCCGAGCTCATTTCTCTAACCTTTTAAAAAATAAGTTTTCACCGGCCGAGTAATTTCTCCGTGAGGCTTCATTAGAATTTATTTGTGAACAGAAGAGCACTAAGAAGAAAAAAAAAAATTAACAACATTCCCTTAAACAGCTGGTGTGGATTAATCCCCATCCCGGCGAGCCTGGGGAGAGCGTGAAGTTCCAAAAAAATCCAAGTATCGCAGGTGCAAAATCGAATCTTAAATGTAAATTGATTTGGAGATCAAACATTCTCGTGCCCCTCTATCATTTTAATCAGGCAAAGTCGAGACACCGCCAGACTAGAGAGGTGCTTGAAATTCTGAATTCCCCAAATGCATCTTCCAACCTTGATTAAGGGTGTGTGTGTGTGTGTGTGTGTGTGTGTTTGGAGGAGGGCGGGGGCTCAGCTGCCGGTCTCACACCCTCAGGACGGCTTCGAGAGGCCGGTAGCCGCGGATTCCTGCACGTTTCGCGGAAATCTCACTCATTGGAGGCGTAGGTGAGCTCGGCAGAGTTAAGTGTGGCGCATTGTTTGGGGCTATTGTTTGAATCAATTGAGCGGGTTGAAATTATAGAGGGACTACGTTGACCCCCCAACCCCACCCAAGAAACAGATTAAACACTAGGGGACGACCTGCCCTAGATTTCACGCTCCATTGGCCTCTTAATAAATTAGAGGAGGGTCATCCACAGGCAGCTAATTGCTAGAAGCCGATGGTTTATTAACTGATAATCAAGATTAAGCCGCGCGTTTCCGACTCGGATTGGTATTTGGACCCCATCAGTTTGCCTCAGCGGTTCCTGTAACTTTAATCTTAAATGCAAATCTGTGTTTTTTTTTGGTGTAAATTGTAACATAATTATAGTGGAAGAGAAGACATACATACTAAATCGGAGTATTTTGCAATTATATCTCATGACAGACTTTTCAAAAGGCTAATTACTGTGAGGATGTAACATGAAAGAAAGGAAATGTCTATAATGAACTAACAGCTGAGGCTCCCGTTATCTTCCATTGAACAAAACAACAAGAAAGGAATTCATCACACGTTTGAAATCTCTTACGACTCAGTTTGTGACTCAATTGAACATTTTCAAAGAAACTGTTTCACAAACCGAATAGATGAGCATGTGGGTTTCATGGGAATGGAGGCAGAATCAAAATGACGGTAAACCACGAAAAAATAAACGAGTTTCATATTCAAGCACAAATAAATATGTGTTAATTTAACGTATTTTTTAAATTTAAGGTTTGAGGCCGACACTCAAAAGGCCCCGAACATCCACGTTGGCCTTCACCTCCTGGCCTTTCCTTTCCTCTCCCCTCTGGAGAACAGCCACAAATAAACACAAACCACTGCCGACGATAATATATATTCATACAGAAGTAGTTGTCGCAATGAGTTTGCTTGCACTGCTGCAGAAATGGAAAGAAGTGTGCGGAAGGAGGTCGAGATAGTAAAGTGAGATAGAGACGAGCCAAGATCCCCCTGCCAATAAACCTGACATTTCCCCCCTCTACGCGCTCCAGTATCTCACCAATAGCAATTAGCCCTGTAATTGTTTGGTTAATTATGATTAAATATCTGGTGGGGTGCCAGCAGAGCACTCTCCACTGCAGCTCACGCAATCTCACTTTATATAATGCGAGAGGGGGCAGAAAAAGCCGGGGGTAAAAAAGGTAGAAACGGACAAATCAATAGGAATATTATTGGAATAGTGTTGATTATTATCAGCCACCTGTCTCAGGTACTTCCCTTTTATTGACTTCCCTTGTTGTGTCCTCTGCCATGCAAAGAATAAAGCCATAAAACACAAGTTCAGTGTTTGTTGCTCATATCAGCATTTTATGGACCTGTTTTCATCACACAACATCATTTCACCTCCATTTTGAACCACAGCTTGCATGTGGATCCGTGACAGTCAGAGTGGACAAAGCGGGAGAAAAGTAATTCTCTCATTGAAAGGGTCGTTTTCTTTTACTTTTGGACTGACTGAAACAAACCGAGGATTGGTTGGTTAATTACATTTAGCTTGTGGACAAAAGAAAAGGTCCTTCCCCTCCGAACACAATCAGCGATGGATTTACACAGTCAAAAATATGAACCTCTGATATGAACCTCTGAAAAAATCGCCGAAAGATTGACTGGCCGGAGACGTTTTATTCCGCTCACAGTTGGAACAAAGTGATTCCAAAGAATCTGCCCTTTGACAAACACACAATGACCTCAGACTATCTGATTCACATTCACGTTATCGCCTCACACCGGCCAACGCGCTGTAGCTGCTTCGCCGCGACTCCGCCCGCGGCTCCAGCTGTGCCCATATTGCTGCTGTTCTAGTCTGAGCATTAACCCCCCCCCCCCCACACACACACACCCGCCCTCCCTCTTTCCTCTATGCCGCTCCTGTGGCGGAACCGCCGGGTCCTTGTTGCTCGGCAACCGCTGTCTCAAGATTTTCCCAGTAGAGTTTTGAAGGTAATAAAATGATGCCCCTAGACAAACAGCAACTGGAACCGGACGGGCCTCAGGAAGGGGGGGGAGGGGCACACACACACACACACACACACACACACACACACACACACACACACACACACACACACACACATTACCTTGTTCAATCAAAACTAGCTTTGGCTTTCAAATAAAAAAAAAATTAACATGAAACTGCAAGAATATCCATTTCATGTGTTTTGTTGAAGTGGAAACGTGAATCTCGTGATGTCTGAGCATCCAAGCTGGGAACCAGCAGCTTTACAGATGGTTAGGAGGCCCACGAGGTTACGCATCGCTCCCTTCAAACATAACCCTGCACTACAGTCGCAGGTCACCTGCGTGAGAGTTTTGATTGACAGCTGCCAGTTTTCTTTGCAGAGGATGGTCAGCCTTTCATTCTCCGGATGTGGGAGGGTGCACTTGCCGAGAAAAAAAGAAAAAAACAGTGTGTTTCTCCGGCAGATCTGATTGGTGGGAGGTGTCGATTCTTCTTTCTTCACAAGGCACCGTGTGTCATTTCATTGGCCCTTTTCCATTCATTGGCTCTCCGTGCCCTTATTCTCACAACGGAACAATAAAAGGTGTCATGCATTCCAGACCTTGAAAAGGGAAAAAGGTTGAAGAGATTCTGAGGCTCCTCCAAGGGTCACCATCAAACATGGCGTTCAAAGAGGTCGCCAGAGCCCCGCCCCCCCTCCAGCATGGCCCCTGTTAGCGTCATTGTTTCATCGTATAGCTCCAATATGCGCGGAGAGAGAGAGAGAGAGAGAGAGAGAGAGAGACGGGAGACGTTGGCTCCCGCTAATCAAAATGCAAATATCCCATTTTCCCTTTTGGGGTATTGGTGCATATTGGTGAGGGGGTGGGTCCAAATTGAAAGATGATGAATGTTTGAAAGTTTTTTTTTTTTTTAGGCTTTTCAATGTGAGGCAGCTCTGCAATTAAAAAATGTCAATAAATAAACAAATTGAGTTTAACTTGAGGACACACACACACACACACATCATGTTTTGTGAGATGCATTCAATGTGAAAAACCTCCAGAGCAGGCGCCTCCATGTCAGCTGATGTGATAATAAAAAAATCTAAAGGGTCTCTGAAGGGGGGGATCCAACCATGAAATCAAAAGTCCAGTTTTTTTAGACATGAAAAAGTATTTTGGTGGCTTTTTTTCCCTGTTCCCCGTTGGTGTCCCTTTGCGACACAAACAGTGTTTTTATATTCGTTCTCAACATGCATGGAGGATTCAAAATAAGTGACTCTTTGTCTCAATCACATGTGTTTTAAATCTCTAAAATGAATAAAAGTAAGTAAAAACAAGGCATTGGGTATTTTAGAATCACACATAATGTTTTATAAATGCTATTTGAATGCATATCAGTTCATAAACGCACACACACAAACACACACACACACATCGGCGAATCTCCGCCAAATCTGCCTGTCAGCTGCCGGCTTCTCTTTCTCATCAGCTTCTCATCTCCTTGTTTCATCTCAGCCCGTGACTTCTGATTTCGGAGGGGAAAACAACGTCGACGGAGGAAAATAACCCCGAGCGAATCACCATCACAACACCTCCGGCAGGCTGACAGCCAGATACTTTCGCCCGCAAGATTACATGTGACGCATCAGCGGTTGTCGGAACCCACTCGCAGGTACAGACACGCGGTGGCGGAAAAAGTATTTAGATCCTCTGCAACTCCATTATAAGCAAAAGTCATGTTGTGTGAATATATACAGTATAGATATATATATATTCACACAACATGACTTTAATGCATTTTACTGCCGGTACATAGTTGAAGTGCCATTTTTTTGTCAAAAGCAGTGCGTCGTGATATTTAAGGGACTCAGGATATTACATAAATAAGGTCATTGCTCATTCAGATAAGTAACATAGTAAAAGAAGTAAAGTAGCGGTGTGACTTAAGGACGTAGGTATTCATGCCGAAATGTTTTGCATGGAGCTGAAAGTCAACAAGAAGAAGAAAAAAGGATTGATGTTCACTCGCTGGTAACGTGGGAAAGTCCTTCTCTGTATCGGCGGCTCTCAATCAGCAGAGTCCTTCACCGTCCTTTCCCTGCCGTAATGGAGACATCTTCAAACATCTAAGGCACCAATTAGAGAACCGTCCGCATCCTTGAGGCAGCCTGAATGTGGCACGCCTTAAACCTGAAGATCTTTATTTGCTCCGTCTTCCCCCAGCCCGCCCCCCCCCCCCCCCGCTCTCTTGACCTTCGGCGACGTCTCCACATACAGCGTTTAAATCACAGCAGGTGGGCCCCCCACCCGCGGTTAAACGCCTTCTTACCAACCTGGGGGCCAAACCCTCCAGCAGAGACGTGTGGAATTTATCGAGTGCCATTGATCACGGCCCCACGAGAGGCGGCTGTTATTTTACCACCTGACATGACACACTCGACCCCCCCCCCTCGTCGATGTTCAGCACCCACAGAGGTGACAGCGTTTGGACTCAACAAAATGCTGGATCAAAGAGGGGCAAAGAGGAGGGATTCTGCCATGTTTGCATGTCGGCATGTCAGCAGGTTGGCACGTTGGCATGTCGGCAGGTTGACCGGCAGGATGTCGGCATGTCGGCAGGTTGGCATGTCGGCATGTCGGCAGGTCGGCATGTCCCCTCCTGTCCCGTCGCTGAGCTTCTGCGAAGGCCTCTTCTCCGAAGGCGGGAACAGAGAAGCGGGCCGACGTCCACAAGCCGGGAGGAATCTGCCGCCGCACGCCGTACCGGCATGTTCGAGCAGCTGAGGCTCGAACTTTCCTGACCTCATTTGAATACAGCGTGAGGAGGAAGCAGGAAGTCACCTGCAGGTTTACACACAAAACAGGAGCTCACAACCAGCTCGCTGTGCGTTCCATAAATCTTTTAAAACTCCCGTCAAGTCATACCAATATTGCCGTCACAGAGAAAGTGTGTCGCCTCTGCGAGACGCAGTAAATCTTAGAAGGGAAAAAATCCCGAGCTGTTTATTTACTTCTCTTTCCCCTCGCTCGCACACAATCCTGGCAGTTTTCATCTGCTTCGTAAGGGCCTGATATCCAGGAGTCTGACTTTTCCTATTTGCTGTCAAAGGAGGAGGAGAGGACGAGGCTTAGCGAGTCGCACGGCAATATCCAGCCGCGGTTCGCTGTATATCCCTCTCAAACAAACCTTGGTTTACAACAGAAGAGATAGAGGAATACAAATGGCGACCAAATGTCACCGTGCAAGAGCCCGTGTGCGTGCAGAGACCGATGCATAGGGGTGAAAAAAAAAGTTGTTCAGTTATAATCGTTCCATTCTCAGAGTGTGGAAATAATAAATCTGCCTTTCAAAATGAGTAGAGGTCACTGGTGGGGCTCCTTTGTTTCAGGAGTCCCCAAAGAGGTATGGTAATGCGGTTATGAGAGCCATTGAAGTACAAAACATATAGTCACCTTCAGCAAAACACCGACCACGTCAGCAGATTTCAACTTGAAATGGCAGCCAATTACAGGGCAAGTAATCAGTTTTTAATATACATGTCTGCCCTATTTCCACCTGAACCGGCTGGCCTCTCACAGCGGACTGTACTTCAAGCATCCTTTGAAGGTAAATCACATTTTCATCCCGAAGGCCAGTTTAGTATTAATAAACCAAGTACACAGGTCATAACGAGGATAAGTTAATAGATTTCTACGGCAGTGAGGAGTGTAAGACAAAATGGTTTGGTTGTCCAAGTGAAATTGAAATATTTCTCATACACAGTGCGTAAACAGTTAGCATCAGTCGTTCAGCAAACGGGACGAGGGACATTCGGTTTCACCGAAGATGCTTTTATCCTTCAGCAAAATGAAATAATGTGGTCTACTGACGACTTCTGGAGGATAGTAATTCCCAAAGTGCCTTTCAGGGTTGGTGTGAAAATGATGAAACGTTAAAGACGAACGTCTGCTTTTGCAAAAGAAGTGGCTTTTTTATTTAAGGCCTTTAATTAAAGAGCAAAGTAAATAATACATATATATATATATTTGTTAACCCGATAAGGGAAGGCCTCTGTTAGGGAGCGCTTGAGTGTAGTTCGGGCAGCAATGACCTCCGAGGAGCCAAGGACCAGTGGTCCGACGCCCCGAGCAAGATGGATTCCGCTGCTCGGAATGGTCGGGGATTATCTCCCCTCCGCAGGACTCCTGCGGCCGGTGAAAAATGAGGGCGCGAGATACTATTTCTCCCTTAATTCACACGAGGCGGCCTGGCTCTGCACCGCGATAAGACGCGAGTGATCAACATCCTTCGACTCGGCCTCCACGGCCGCGCCCCCCCCCCCTCTCAATCCTCCTTCACGGACACGCCGGGTGTGTTTTGGGTACAGTGCGGGTGGAAAAATGAAAAGGAGGAGTGAGCTTGGGCCGCTTTCACGCCCCCCCCCCCCCCCCCCACACCTCTCTTTTTCCATTTCCTGTCTTGTTTCCGCATTCTTTGTATTGCACGTTGCATTTTCTCCAAAGACGAAATCATAACTCTTGCTATTCTGAGTATTCAAGTCAACTCAATGGAAAGTATCTCACTTGACGACAACCGGCACTTACAGCTGAAAATACTGTGAAGTATTCAACGAATTCAAGCAACGCTCGATGGAACCATATCCCTCATTTCCAGTATTGGCAATATCGGCCTTTTTTTCCCCGTCAGAGACTCTTATTCTGAAAAGCTGATTAAAGTCATCTTGCAGACAATCTGAGAGTTCTATTTCACGTCAAAAATACTAAAGAAATAAAAGTAGTTTTCTTCAAAAGACTATATTCATAGTCATCAACGGTGCATCGAAGAAATAATAATTTTACGTTTTAAATACCCACAGAGCATTTCAGCATTCAGTGTCATCTTCCCGGCGGGGAAATGAATGTCATGTGATTGCTTCGCAATGAAGAGCTCACCGTCCCCTTTCATGGATTCAGAGTCTTTTTGCGATATGCTGCATATGCCACGGTACATTTGCTAACGACATCCCGTCTCCCGCAACAGGGCTGACATTTCGGTCGCCTTATTTGTTTTGCACTGTTTGCCTTATCTTTGAAGGTCACTCATAAATTACCTGTGAGCAAGCAAATGGCCGCCGCCGCCGCCGTCCACCTTCCGACGCTTCGTGAGGACGGGAGGCAAAGGAAAAAGCTGAATCTTTCCAGACATTTTTTTCAGCACTTTTAACTGACAGTTTCTTTCACGTCCTCTCCCGGGGGGCTAAACACCAACTTTCCTCCTCCTCACAAGGGACAAAAAGGGACATGTGACACTTTCATAATCCGGCGCCCTGATGCTGAGACGGAGGGAATCTCTTGTAGGGGCCCGCCCTTCAATTCGCGAGTCAAGAGGCCTAGTTCAGTTTTGTATGCCCCCCCCTTCTCCTTCATGTCGAGAATCATGGAGTCTGCGGTGGCCATTATTAATGCGAGCTTTAATAGATTTCAGAGGACTCTTCTAGCTACTCAGCGTTCGGAGGAAGCTGAAATTATTTCATCAGTGAGTCCAAATGAACGGGGTGGAAAAAACCCAGACGCACAGAGCGGAGTTTGAGGTGGGGAGGGAGGGGACTTAATAATGTGAAAACAAATACCCAGAGAGGAGCCCGCCCTTTAACGTAGCGAGACAGGAAGCTACACGGGCCTTTATTCAGGATTCTCCATTAAGTGTTGATCGGCACGGCGTCTTGTTTGTAGAGGAGCTGTGACAGTCCGGGCGAGCGCGTAAAGAGTCATCGTTTCACAGATCCACCCGTCCACATCCATCCCCGCAGTAATATGCCTTCTCTTTGCCGGCGTCTATTTGAATATTTCATTCGAGACAGATGGAATCCTAATCTTAGCTGCGAGCTGTGACGCTTTGTCACCGATCCATTTTTCCGATCAGGCGCCCCGCGTCCCCCGCTCCTCCATTCGTCCTCGCGCTCGCACGCGCTCGCTTACCCGGTGGCAATTTCGTTTTGACCGACGAAAATGGCCGGCCGTCCTCACCAGCCGCTCATCACCCGTTGCGGCAGACCAACCATCTCTAACGGTTCAACCTTCCACTGTGAGTGTTTTTACCCGATTTCACGTAAATATGATATTTTGGAGTGTGTGTCCCTCTCGGGTGTCAGAGCCCGTTTATTGCGGCAATCCTGCTGCTTTAAAAAGTTGGTACCCCCCCCCACCCCTCCCTCCGACCCGCCCCTCACTTCCACCCCCCCCCCCCCCTCCACTTTCATTATTCACCCATTCAAATGAGAGAAAAATGTTCTCGTCGACGTCAATGACTCCACTGAGACAGGAAGGCCACTGACTCACCTCGCGGCCTCACAGAGGACCTGGCGGGGGGGGCATTGCAGCGTGCTCCTCCATTCGTCCTCGCGCTCGCACGCGCTCGCTTACCCGGTGGCAATTTCGTTTTGACCGACGAAAATGGCCGGCCGTCCTCACCAGCCGCTCATCACCCGTTGCGGCAGACCAACCATCTCTAACGGTTCAACCTTCCACTGTGTAGCCGTTGTTCGTTAATATAAAAAGGGGGTTAAACGGGCGGAGCTGCACCCGTTTGGGGAAAAGCCTCCATCTAGGAACTCACATCAACCTCCAATGTGGTTCATCATTCCTGTCCAGTTGTGATACACACTTTCACAATAATTGGGAAACATTTGGAGCAAATTCAATAAAGATGAGGGACGGAGCGGCGCGGGAACAATTTAGTGACTGTATCATCTACCTCCAATGAGCGGACGCAGCTACAACACAGCAATCTGGAGCCCAGGTGGTGCAGTTGGAAGCGGGAGATGGTCTTGTAGCTGCGATAAGTATTTACAACACACAGTTAGAAACATTTGCACATTCCTGTCAGTTCTTGGCTCACCTAGAAGCAGAAGGATCCACTTTTTTGCAGCGTTGTTTTTTTTCCTTCTTGGGCAAAAATATAACTTCAAATTTGAAGATTAAGGGATTTTCAAAATAGTCGGTGAAACATTTTCTTTTGATGATCTAATAAATTAACTAAATCTTATCTTAATTCCCCACAGGATGAGCTCGACGCACACACCTCACATGTTGGAGTATTTATGGTATGTATTAATGGCGAGTGCGTTAAAAATGATCGGTCTGTTAAAGACAGATTTCCGAGCTCGAGGGGGGGGAAGAGAGGGATTTAGATGAAATGGCAATGCAGAACCGGGGGAAGACTGATCTCCTCTTTCAGCCGAGGCGACTCCAACAGAACCACCTGCTAAGCAAATTTATTTTACTCAAGTTTAATGCCCTCGGGCCTCTCCCTGTTTGCTTATCTCTCTCTCTCTCTCTCTCTCTCCCTCACTTCCTCGAAGCCATTACACAATACGTCCAAGACAAGCACTTTCCCCTCCTTAAATCACTTTTTTTTTTTTTTTTTTAAAGGCAAGCTCTTAAGAAATTAATCTGGATGTTGAAAAAACACTATTACTAATACCTCCGCAGACCCTGAGAAAGCAATCCTGCCTATTGAGCGGCTGTTAAATTGCCAATTAGCGGTTAGCATTGTACTGTGAGGCTTATATATATTTACTCTAACGAGGCCTTTTCTACGTCGTGAGGCCGCCTGTCAGTCAAACGGCACCTGGGGCGGTTTTGGGATTTCATTAAGGAATAATTAATGGCGATGGGTATTATTCCCTTTGAAAAAGGACGACGGAGGCTGCGCGTCCATTGTGAAACCACACTCCGAACAGGAGCAGGTGGGCGGGTAATTGAACACAGGTGATTGTTATATTCATGGTACTGGGTGGCACAGAAACACGCGAGAAAGAGCCACTATCTATAAGCGATGGTTATCGCATAAACACCCACTTGGCTCACGGCCCGCTATTCTTTTGTTTTTTTCGCCACACACACACAAACACACACACACACACACACACACACACACACACACACGTTGAATTGATGCCAGGAGGGGTTCTGGTGGGAAACGAACGTCACAACAAGCTTGCAGCTGGAGCACAGAGGTCGCCAGCAGAGCGTGCCGGGGGTTAGACGGGGGCCCCAATCAAACGCAATCTGTCACGCTCGCGTCTCCTGGATGTGTTTTCGGGCTGATGCAAAGTGGAGTCCTTTGGGGGCGTCGCCGCACCGGCCGGATGATACAGATGAGGGGAAACATCTGTGAGGGACTTACTGACGACATTTACAAATAAAAATCTACTCCCGAACTTCAACTGAATTGTGCAAAAAACGCCATCGACAACACGCGCGAGAGCTCCGATTGGCCGACGCACATTAATGCCACTTTTTACAGCTTCAGGCCTAACAAAGGTTGCATGCTCTCTGTTGCCCGAGTGAGGATATAGGCTAAAGGTCCATGCTGGCAAACAAAAATGAGTTCGTAATGCAACTCTGGACCACATTCGAAGGTGAAATCCCATCGTCGTCGAGGAACCTTCCTCGTCTACGCACCCGATTGGACACAATTGTGTCACATTACTTACGTGCAACAGTTTTGTCGTGTGCAACAGAACACAGAAGGCAGACGAAGCATACGTGTGTGGAAACCAACAGTATGAGCGAGCAGATTGAATGGGGGGAAAAAAAAGCCCAGGAAACTACACAAGTTAATCAAGGTTCGCGTCTTTAGCCTCCGGCTGCCTCCAAGATCCCTTCGCTCGCACAAAGCCTAATATTTACGGGGTGGGGGAGGAAATGTTTAGAGCTTCTGTCAAGGTTGCAAAGAGTGTCTCAACATTTGAAATGTAGACCCGAGGTGATATTTCTTCCCTCACAACTGCGATAGAAGAAGACAACAAGGAGAAGTGCAGCTGTGGTGGAGGGGCGGAGACGAAAAGTGGATTGTTGTTGCTTCTCGGTGAAAAGCTCAAAAAAAAAAAAAAGAAAAAAAAAGAAAAGAGAATTCACAGTTGTGTTTGACACGTCAGCGCCGCGTCGCTCCGCCACTGTGTTCCACAAAGACACGCACAGCTGCTCCCGCTTTCATGAGAAGTTTGAGCGTCAATGTCAAGATTTCCTAAAGGTCTGGAAGCGGCGTCGATCAGCCGCGGTGTGTTAATCTGTTAATCTGCAGTTCTCTTCAATAGGACATGAACCCTTTTGCATTACAGCCTTTGCTGTTAAGGGAGGCCTCATTGAACGTTCTCTTACTACCTGTTTTGCTTTCTGCAAATAACAGAATAATAAGTGACAGGAACAGGGTGGAAATAGGTTTAGGTTTTTTTTTTTTTTTTTATATTAAATACTAGATACTATTTACCCCGCTGGCAGGAAAAAAAACATTTGTGGACTTTTTCGAACATTTTCGGGAGTTTTTCTACCGCTTGCCCTTTAATACAAATATCCTGATGCTATTCTCTATCCCGAACGCTGCGGCCACATTCGGTTGCATATCTTTACTTCTTCGGCTCTCGAATCACGGCGAACCTCTCCCAAAAAGAGAAAGGAAGGAATCCACTCTCATTCGGTTAAAAGCATTTCTCGCTTAACACGCGGCACTCGCCCGTCACGTTACAGCAGGTCATGTGACAAAATGTCTTCTCTGTGTCTTCTGGGGGGGGAGGGCAAAAGAATCACAGAGCTTTTTCATGCCGTCGTTCCGATGTGTGAAGAAGGATCCTTAACGTCTTGCTCTTTGGACATCATCAAATGAAAGCTAATTGAGGCTGAACTCCTTTTCTCGCAAAAAGGAGCAGAAACAAACTGGGAAGATGGATTCTTTGGCGCCTCGACGTGTTCCGGGTGTATTTCGAACCCCTCCTCCCGTCCTCTCACCTGCCCGGTTGCCAACGACAACACCCGTCACCTCTTGATCGGAGATCCGATGTAACGAGCGGCTCCGGTTTTCTGCCGTTAACACCACCGGAGTGGCGGCATTAGTCAGAGTGGGGACTTCAGCCTCTCCCTTTTCTCCCCCCGCCAACTCTGCCACAACCATCGCAGGAGATGCAACAAAAGAAAGAGTGACACCAAATGATTTCCACGCCGATGGATGATGGCTTTGTCAGCGGTGTCACCTCTTTGGAGGGATCTTTCTAGTTTGCGATAATTGAAAGAGTAGCCGAGTTTTGAGACAGTTCATGTAACGGCGTTAAAGTTGGCACAGGCAGGATGTCGTTCTCTCCTTTTGTAACCGGCATTTCATTATTTTGTACTCAAGGACAAAAAGAAAGATATATATATATATATATATATATATATATATATATATATATATATATATATATATATATATATATATATATATATAATGATATTGGACTGTCATGGGCGAATAAAAAAGTGTGAAAACAGAAAGGAATTGAGGCACTAAAAATATGACTTCAAAGTCATGACACTGACAAGACACCAAAGCCACACAGATCGAGGTGCTGCACACCTGAGGTTTCAGTATTCGTCATTAAAGAAGAAAAATGAAAAACAAACAACAACAGCAAAAAAAAAGCATCGCAGAAGGACAGCGACAGTATGAGATGTTGACTCTCTCCTGTTTTATTGCGCTGGATTCCCCCGAGTCGGCTCCCCAAAGAGTTTGTTTTGATGAAGAATGTGAGTGATGCATTCCTCCGCGTCCGTCTAGATTGCGTTTTTTTTTTTACACCGAGAGGACAAAGTTCAAAGTTGCGACGCCGGCGCGACGCCGCAGGCCCGACAGCCGCCGCCACGCGCCTGCGGAAGGAACCGAACCGGAAGATGGAAAAACAAAACCAGTGGATTCTGCCACTTTAATACGTTTCTTATTACTTTTAGGGAGAAATTCCATCTAAAATTCCTTCTTTTCACCGCTTCCGGCAATCCGATAAACATCTCTACTTAACCTCTGACCCCTTATGCCAGTGATTCTAGTGGTACGCGGGGCTCCCTCTAGTGGTACGCCAAAGAATCACTGAAATAAATATTTTAAAAAAGCATTAATTTTGTTTTCCCTTCCTATATTTAAGCGCAGCATTACTGTTGAAACTGTGTAAAATGTGACAATGGCTGACAATATTAAATATACTTCTTTAGGAATAAAACCTCTGCGCAGCGTCGATCACGCAACCAGACGGACGGGCGCCACGTCCGAGGTCAACGAGGGCGATTTCGTAGCGTTTCCGCCGAAGCACTTTTGTGAAACATTAATTGAAAAAAAAGGCTTAATAATAAATGGTGGTTATTAAAAATGGAATTCATTCCAATTCCAGCCATGAATTTTTTAAAGCTACATAATTAAGAGTGCGGGTGGCACGCCGCCCCCCCTAAACTTGAGCCCCGCCCACTGCCCACACTGCTCGCCGGTCTCACAGCGGGTCGGGAAAACGGAGCCCCGCGGTCAATAACTGAAGGAACTGGGGGCTAATTTTTCGGATCTAATACCCTGCTGTGTGCTTACAGTGTGTCTGGTGGGAAGGCCGCAGAGGGATTCGCACTCGGGGGGGGGGGGGGGGGGGGGGGGGGGGGGGGGGGGGGGGGGGGGAGGGAATTACTTTCATGACACATCATAATTGAACACATTTTAAGGAACACGGTGTGACTTTTTGCGAAGGGAGGGAGGAGAGAAGGAGGCGAGATGAAGAACGAGGAGGATATTAAATTATGAAGCACCTTAACAGAGCGATCGGTCTTAAAGAGACGCGGCTGCTTCTGCCGCTGTGGATTGATGATGATCTGTTTGTAAGGGGGCTTGAAAAGGCCACAAAGCCTCTAATGGCCGGAAACTCTGGGCTCTGACCGCGACGGACCAGCGTGTATAAATCACCTAGAGTACATTTAAATAAGCACAGTGTAATAAAGTTTACTTCATAAGGGTGTTAAGGCAGGCTGGGGTACAGTGGTTTAATTAATAATTCCTTCGGCAATGCGTCGCAAATTGGTTGCAAAAGGAAAAGTCAACAATTACAAAAAAGGTTTTATAACACTGGAGGATTAAAAAGAAACAGAAAACTGCATGGATTTGGTCCATAAAGGATAAACTAACCGTTGACACGCTCGCACGCCAGCACAAATAAACAGCAGTCTTGTGTTTTAGGTATCGACAAAGTGCTATTTGAGGAGCATTCAAACACAAAAAAAAGTCTTTCATTCTCTGACAGCCTTTTTTCTTCCCAGCTTTGAGTGCAGCGTACGACGGGTAAGGTCGAGCACCCTTCCTCCTCCTCCTCCTCCTCCTCCTCCTCCTCCTCCTCCTCCTCCTCGTCTCCCTCAGCCTTCCCGCTCACACGGGCCCTCGAGGGCAACAGCTTACTTCAGAGGGCAGGAGGACTTTGGCTGTCGTACGTTCTCAGGAGGGCGGGGGCAACTTCATGTATCGGCCCTCAGGGGGGGAGGAAGGTGGAGGAGGAGGAGGAGGGGGGGAGAAGGGGTGGGGATGGGTGGGGACGCTATGAGGGGAAACAAGCATCAGCAATTCATGAGACGTCAAGAGCCCCCATCAGAGGGAGCGCAGCAGGTGGATCAGGCGGGGATGAACACGGGCCGACGCCTGGGAAGCAGAATATCGAGTGGCCGTGTTCTTTAAACGAGAGAGAAATCCGCAACGGGGATGAAAAAGAGGAATCTCGTTTCTCGTTTGCAACTTAATTGCCCGTAAGAAACGCCTTCTTCGTTCCAGAAGCACGGGGGAAGGTGCTAAAACATTGCGCTGAACAGGTGCTGTGGACGTTTTATCGTTTTGCGTTTTGCAATATTTCTCAGAAAAGGGAGGAGGAGGAGGAGGAGGAGGTGGTAAGAGGGCAGGGAAAGGTGAAGCCTTTCGTTTTTCTCTCAAACTTTCTTTGTTTGAACCCCGGGGTGAATGTTAAGTGCATTCGCACACTCCTCATGCATCCACACCACGGCTGCCACACAGCAATGGACCCGCATCTTCAGCTTGCCTCCTGATCATTTAAAGGAAGGCCAAAAGCTCAACGTTACTACTCAACGTCCACTCGTGAAACGTAAAGAGCTGTAGGAAAATGTTCCTCTCTTTGATTAGCTCAGCCGAAAAGGAAAGCCACAGTAATGTGTAGATAGATGTTTTGCATTGTGTAATTACCTGTTCATAACTCGCCATCGTTTCCCACCATGCGTACTGTACTATGACTATTTTTAACAAATCAGTTGGTAGCAGATTAGACTTAATTAAGTGTAAAAAAAGAAAATCCGACGATCTGATTTTCTGTGGTTGTTTCTCTGGCTCTTGCTT
Organism: Apeltes quadracus; assembly: GCA_021346845.1. Taxonomy (NCBI): domain Eukaryota; kingdom Metazoa; phylum Chordata; class Actinopteri; order Perciformes; family Gasterosteidae; genus Apeltes; species Apeltes quadracus. Next base: position 4,184,096 of record CM037923.1, on the reverse strand, counting down.
GTAGTGCGTGGATGTGTCGAGTGGTTCCTCTCTTATTCTCAGACTGACAACACTTCCCTTTTTTTAACCCACTCAAACTGTCAACTTGCGTTTTTTTTCTTTGAGCCTGGCATCACCACTTGATGACATTTTCTTGATTGGAAGGGAAGAGATAATTGCAAACAGAAGTTTGAAGTTTAAAAAACAAAAGTTAGTTCAATAGCTCAATTAAAACAAATTAAAAAAGGATTCTGTGTAGAGCAGATGTGGAAAATTCTTTCACACAAATTGACTACAAAAAAAGTGTTTTTAGGATAATTGCTCTACAAAAATGAACTGGTTTGAAATGCCCTTTGTCATCTACGAATTCTGCAGATACACTAAACTAAAATAAATAGAATCATATACACACGTATTTTCTTCTATGCGGAGTCTGCCATTCCCGTCTTAAAATAATGTTACATTCCTACACAAACTTATACAATATTGTGGTCAACACGTGGCGTTGTATTACCGATGCACACTGATTACCTCGCCGTAGTTGCTTCACAACCAGGAGAACACCGTCGGTTCGTTGTGACAGGAAACATTATGTTTGCCACCAATTAACAGCAACAATAAAATCTGTTTCAGCTCATAAAAAGAGCCAATTATTCTCTGTATGGAAACTACAAATGCGCTTTGAAGTTTTGCAACATCACCTTTTTTTTCCAGCCGCTTCTGAATCGACAAGGACTGGCTTCTTATACCTGTCCGTTTACAGGGAGGACTGCACCGATCCAGGTTTCCAGTTTGCCCAACAATAAAATAAAAAAAATCAATGTGACCGACGCGTGTAGACACACGGCAGCCCAGTCATCCTGGCATCATCCCCGAAGCAAGCGTCAACATCTGGACAAGGCCTTTGGGGGCTGTGAGAGCCATCCCTGTCTTTGAGAGTCACTGGGTTTTTAATTCGATGAAAAAGAACGCAAAGTTCACGAGGGACGCCGGCGACGCAGGAGGAGCGGCGAGAACGAGGCGCCGCTAAACGGCCACGAAGCTGCCAGCGGGTTTCGTGTCCCCTTCGCTAACAAGCACATCATTTTCAAAAGTGCACAATGGTGTCAAGTCGCCCGGGATGATCTGCCCCCCCCCCCCCCCCTCCCCCCTCCTCCGCTTCAACGAGTGCGCCGGGATTACTGTAAGCTGATTTTCCATAATTTACTCTCACCAAGTGGAGAAGCACCATCCGGATTCGCCTTTTAACTCCCCTCTCCTTATCTTGTTTCCACTCTCCGCCATTGTTGTCCCAAGAACAAGCGTGAGTCCGTTTGGCTCTCGAGCGCTTTGCATTGTGGGTTGGAATCCCGGCGTCAGCGGCTGCGACGGAACGCGGTTTGCTCTTACTTTTCTTTACACGCTACGCGATCGCAATTGGGTTTCTTTCTTGCCGAGTGGATTCTCCTCCGCATGCAGGCCCATCACACTCATGTGCTAATGAGACAGATGACAGCACGTTGGGTTTTTTCGGTGGGGGGGGGATTCAGGACAATAACGGGACGTCACGAATAGAGAAAAAAGTCACTTCCGGTTCCTTTGGAGTCCACGTTACAGTCCGACGTGGTGGAGGTGGCCTGGACCGACGGGGCTGTTACGTTACGTTGGAAAACGCTAATCCAGCACGGGGGAATCTTGTGTTTTCACACGACTGCTTCCCCTTTTTCATCCCACCTCTTTGGCATAGAGAGCCAAACCATCCCCATTGCATCACGCGGTCCCACTAACGTTACGTTAAAATCATTAAAAACACATTATTTTCCCAAAAACAGACGGACAAAGAAGCCGGCAGGCAGACGAGCCAGTCGGCCAAAGCGAATGGTGGAGGTTTGGCCCTCGGTGCACTCAGTCCGCATCACCTTCCAGCATTTGTTATTTCTCCTTATTAGACTTTTGCCCACATTTTTTCATCAGCGACCCCCCCCTGCCACCCCCACCCGCTAATCAAGCCAGTTCCGACTGAACGATTGACAGCCTTTGGTTATTTCTTTCCCCAGGTTGCACAGTCAAAAGTGCAGGTGAATCAATGTGCCGTTAAATCACGCAGGGATGAAAGACATTTCGGGGTAAATTCATCAAAGCGTGAGCGCCTGGACAACGTTTCCGCGTTGCAGCTCTGTTTAATTTACCGTCGCGCTCCACTCGATGAGGCAAAGGTAAAATGCACCAGTGCACCTTGTGTGTGTGTGTGTGTGTGTGTGTGTATTTTTTCACCCTACAGTACAATGTCCCGATCCAGTTTAGCCGCTCTTGCTTCGTCAGCCGTTCCCCCGCTCGGCTGGCTTAATGCACGCATTAGTCTGATCTTAACCCGCGGAAACATCTACGGCAGAATCGAATCAAGGCAACCAATCAGCCAATTACCTCGTCATGTCTTAGGAGGATGCTGTTGGTACAATCTTCTCTGGCCAACGGAGTGATGAAGTGCAGGAATCGGCAGTCGCACAGTTGCAGAGGCAGCAGTTATCGGGGCATTAGATCAATCTGTGAAGGATTGCTCGGTTTCGGAGGGAAATAAAAGCGTCTTGTTCCATTTCCACCCCCGTTGGGTGCAGAGGAGCGGGCTATCAGTACGTGCAGTGGCGGCCCTTGATTTCAATTGGTAATTCATTTAAAATACCAACGGGGCATTCAGTTTGGAAAAAACTGCGAAACCTGAATGGATTTTGGATGGCAAATGGGAATAATGGTTTTCAAATGATGTGCTGCAGTACAAATACATTTAGGGACTGTGCAAAATAGCAGGGGATCAGAGGAAAATGTTTTCAGAAAAATCATCATCAATCATATTATTCATGACAGTGTGGATGAAAAAAAATCAAATATTTACAATAAAAATGATCTTCCACAATCAAACCTGCATTAAAAAAAAAGTTTTTTCTTTCCTGTTTTAGATGCGTGTTCCTGAGGGGGGGATTGCTGCGCGGGTGTAAGTACGAGGACAGTCAAAGACGCATCTTACCTGTGTACCTTTTAGAATAATTTGCCTGCGAATGCCGACTGTTTTTCAATCACAGGTTCAATTTGAACAAAACATGTTGCAATAATAAATGTATGAACGTGATAATGTGTGCACCTATAAGTCCTCCACATAAATACTAAGGGACGGGAGGAATGGGTCGTTCTGTCCGTCTTCTGACTTCTTTTTCTCTGTAAGGGGCGACGGACTGATGAATTGCAGGTTCCAGGTTGAATTGCTGCCAGAGGCCTTTTTTTTTTTGGAGGAAATTAATACAGATAATGTAAACTACCCATTTCTCCTCCACTCACGCGTGTGCACATTCACGTGGAAGGCAGATGTCTTTTTCAAGGTCAAAACATATTGTATCGTCAAGGTTACTACTGTGGACTCAGCTATCTGAAACAAAGCAAATTCAATGAATAGGAAAGCACGGCTGGAAGCTGGGGGATGACGGGGGGGGGGAAGCCCATTGGCGGTGACGAGACAAACAAATAAACAGTGACGAGCCAAATGACCAAATCGGAGCCCACGTGGTGCTGGGAAGACGGGTTGGCGGCCCGCCGCTTTGACTCATTCCATCCGTTTGTCATCGTTGTCTATAAACGCCTCCAGCGGTTGTTTTGTTTTTTTTCTCCTCTGGATCGGAATCCGCCTGCTCATCTGCTCCGCGGCAGACCCCGAGATCACCGTTTCCCGCGTGTGGGTTTTTACGACGCTATATTCTTCCGCCGGGAAGGCGCCCGAGCTGGGCGCTCACCAAAAAGCACAGCAGGTGGCTGCTGGCCGGACGAGGCGTTCGGCGTTCACTTGCTTATTTACTTTATCCGGTTTGCCAAAAAACAAAAGCTGGCTGTGCCACTGTTGTGACAGGCTGGTCGGGGACGGTTGAAGGCAACTGTTGAAAAGGAGGGAGGGGGGGGGGGGGGAGAATGCTGCACACACACCGTGTCGTCTGGTTGAGGTGGACAAACGAGACAGCGTGACACGGCCGTTTGCTGATTGGCTGATTGAAGGCAGCTAATAAGATCAAAAATGCGGAATATAAATATACATTTCTTGTTTCTGGAATGTAAAAACTGCCACCACACTTTTTGCTCCCTCTTTCACTCAAGAAGCCACACTGCCGGTGTCGCAAAAAACACAATTATTTTTCTGTAATCTTTCCCGCCAAGGCTTTGGAATCTCCGGCTCCTGAGAAATGGGGTTTACAAAGATCTGGAATCAAAGCAGGAATAAAACCCGGCGAGATGAAAGAGTCGAGACTGAGAGCCTTGTGTCTGTCGAGTGTGCGGCGGCTCGTCTCCTTTTCCTCCGGCTCCTTCTCGCTCTCGCTACTTCCAAGAGGAAGGGAGGAATTGTCGCGACGTGATCTCCTCGCCACCTGTGACAGCGGCAAACGAAACTGCGGGAAACGCAAGTGCAGAGATGTGATCGGTAACGGGTGGTAACTGGCTTCAGAGCGCCGGATTGAAATGAGCCCCGTTGGGGGATAGAAAAGCTGGCCGTGCCTCCCGTAGCCTCCGCCCCGGCGCCTGGTTGGTGTCTCGGCCTCAACAAGCGATCGAGCAAAGTCACACAAATGGAACGAATGCGCCACAACGTGGGGGGGAAAAAAGTTTTCAGAAACGTCTACTTTCGTTGTCGAGACAAAATCCTCTTCTCCCCCCCCCCCCCCCCCCCCTTTTCGAGCCTCCAGATTACTGCAGGCCTCCCTGAGCCGCTTCTGTTCCCTCCGGTTCATCTTCTCAGTGTGCAGCTTCTCTGCGGGGGAGAAGAAGAAGCTCACACGTCCCTCAAACCCTCCGTTTGCCTCTGAAGGCCGGCGCCGCGGCCTCTGAACTGAAACAAACGCGGAGACGTTTGTCATTCATCATATTCGATGTTTGCGATTGTGTACTGTGCCATTGTTTCACTCTCCCCGCCCCTGACTGACCATGGTTTAAGGAGGGAGGGACCTGCAGGGGGAAGTCGCCGCGCGGCGTGTGAATAAAAGCTCCTCCTAATCTTCCATCCAATCTGCAGAAAATCAAGATCAGAGCCACTGAACCGAATCTTTGTTTCCTCTGCTTCCCTCGGTGCTCCCGAGGAGCGGAGCTGTCAGCGGCGCGCAGAGAGAGGGGGGGGGGGGAGGGAGAGGGCACGCGGAATGACGGACAGAGAACCGCACCGCGAGACGTCTGCGAAGCCAAACACATGACCAGGGATGAAGCTCCGAGGGGGAAGTGAGCAAGGAGGTAAGCAGGGGGAGGATGAGAAGGAGAATTAGGAGAATCCTTCACAACCAGATGGTGCCACTGGGCAGGAAACGGTTTACTCAGATCTCATTAATGGACGAAGCGAATGGCATGTCCATGAAAAGGAGAGGAATGAGACAGAAAGGTCGATTGGATGCTCTTATACGAGCAAACAGATACTCAAAGCAACTCCATGTTTAGAGGGGACGTACTGTATCGGCCTGTCACGCTCGGGGTCGGTGTGAAATTTCCAACTTAGACTTACTTACCCAACAGACGCAAAAGTACTTACCTGACATGTAGGGTAAAAAAAAAAACGGGACGAATGAGGAAGCGTCCTGGCCCACGTGTCGTAAATATTACTGCAGCTGTGTCAAACCGAGGTGATCAGTGGCTGGTGATGCACCACGACACTCTTGTGGTCCACGAAAAAAACCCCATTAAAAAGGTGTTGCGAAGTCATTCCGTCTGGCACCCGATTCATCCCGTATCGCATTACACATTCATGGCTACGGGAGGCTCCTTCCTGCCTGCAGGCGAGAGCTGTTTTGGCATATACCCATCTTCAATTTTTCCTTAGTTGGCCAAAGTTCTGCTCAGACAGCCGTCACTCATCTTGATGGGATGTCTTTTTCCGAGCAGCATCGGCGGACGGAACCGGCATCAATAAGCAGGCGGTCGTAACCCTTAACTGATCACGTCACTTGGGACTGGCGGGAATGTTGTCCATTGACGTATTGTCCATGCATTAAAGTTACACGTGTATTTCTGCATCGGCCTGTATGTGTCATGTTTATCTGCATTGTGTATTTGTTTGGTTCATTTCGTCTGAGAGCAGGAGGCTCGGGAAGAAAAGTCTCAGAGATCAAAGCTACAAAAGGAGTGTGTGTCTGTGTGTGTGTGTTTGTGAGGTGGGGGGCGGATCTGCAAGATGAAGACGAGGACGAACTGTTAAAGCTGAATCTCAACTCAACGAGGAAGACAATGAAGCCCTCAGGTGAAATCATTCCCAGGTTCAGTAAGATGCTCCTTGGCCAAACAAATTTGTTAAATAATCTCAAACAGAAATATGTTTCATTTAAATCAAAACCAACATACAAGTTGCTTCACAATTTGCCCCGGGGCTCAGCTTCTGAATGCAGAAAGGCAGAAACATTTGCAGCCAAATAAAAGGTATGAACTTTGAAGATGTTGAATTGATTCCCTTTGGCCGCCTGCAGTCCTTTCATCTAGCTGCAGTTTGTTCATTGTATTGGGTCCTCGGACGTTGGACAGAATATTAGCGAATGGTACCATTGTACACGATGATACGCAACTGGCAACTTCTATTTTCTCACCTTAAAGCTCAAATATTTCGTTAAGAAACAACTTCTTTCCTTTTTTTTTTAATCCTCCACAAAGTCAGACTTTCATTTTAGTGAACATTTTAGCTTTTCTTTGCTTTGCTTTTTTGCACACCGCCTCAATTACTCAGCCACTTACTCAATGTCATATCTGGGCCCCAGGAGCGACACTTAGAAGTACAAACATTCCACTAATGGACAGCACTGTGAGAGTCGCCGATATTCCGAAATCAGAAAACCTCGATGGTCGCAGAGTAGCAACAACGCGCGACTACTAACGCAAGTCTTTTTTCCACGAGGACAATGTAGGACGGTTTTTTGCTCCGTGTCTCTCCTTGGTTCTGAAACATTTAGTCCCTTGTCGATCATTCGGCTAAGATGTATAAATTATGCAACACAATAGTGTTCCTGCGCTCTGTATTCTGCACGCCTGAGAGGCACCAACCATTCTCTTCTCAATTTCAACAATGGCTGAAACGCAAGTCGTTGCTTCTCTGAGAGACTTTTTTTCACACTTTTCTTTATTTTGGCGCCCCGAACTGAGCACGTCCAGTTCTGCTGCGTCACTTTTATCGTTTGCGCGACGCTCGGGTCTCCCCCCAGTCGAGTGCTCACCGGAGACGCTACTCGTGCAACGAAGCCTCGCTGGATGTCATCCCTTATTGTTTACAGCGGTTAAACAGATCACCTGCATTTGTATTCCAAACCTGCTGAAAAAAAAAAAAAAAAAAAAAAAACACAAGTCCAGTGAATATTTTGCCCCTCGTCGAGGTTTTATCTGTAACACAAAGCCGGCACGACACATTCCCACCACAGAGAGCACAGCCTTTTAGTGTGTGTGTGTGTGTGTGTGTGTGTGCTTAAATGGGTTGTAGAGTGCCAACAATGTGTGTGTCGTATAGAGGTTGAATGCTTTGTGGAACAACACACGTGTGTGTGTGTGTGTGTGTGTTGTGCGCACCCATGCGGGCCCGTGCGCGTTGCGGTTGACAGATTGCAGGGGTTTTTTTTTTTTCTGCTGACAGACGTGATCAACGGTGAGCAGCCCTGGCCTGGCACCAAGCTATTACTTAATTCATTGACATTTTGTGTAATTTTCTCTGGGCAGTTTGCAGAGGAGGTTCGGAGTTCTAATGGGATTAGATTAGAGAAATACAATTACCATTTCGCATATAAAGGGAATCATCTTTAAGCAGCTCTGGGGAGGAGGGACGCACATCGATATGTGTGTGTGTGTGTGTGTGTGTGTGTGCTAAAGAATGAGTCAGAAGGTAGAAGATATCTTTTCGGGCCTTTCGGACTGCGGATGTAGAAGTGAGCTCTGCGGTTTTTCTGCCCCTCCCTTCCTTTATCACGGCGCCGGCGGCCTCAGAAATGGCCTGTCAGGGCTCTTGGAAATGTCGGCGCGCAGATAATGACACGGTGAAAGCCGTGAACCTCCAGCTTGTCACCTGCTGGTAATTGGTTCTTCTACCAGTTTATTGTCTCCAGCTGCACCGCTCATCACCGATATTCCGGTTTTAGAAACAGAGGGAGAGGGAGACGGAGACGGAGATAAATGTGAACATTTCCATATGGGGTTTGGAGAGGCTGCAGGTGCATATTAGCCTCCGAGCTTCGGTATTTCTGCACTCATTAATGATTATTTGGACCGCCCCTTCGCCAACAGCGGAAAATCAGCAGTTTGCTACACGTAAATAGTTGAAGAAAACACTTTTTAAAAATTATTTTAATCTTATCTTGCCAGTGGTGGTGTTTCCAACTTTGCGGGTGCTGAGCGAGATAACCTGAGCAATCCTCAAGCTGTTTCAATATTTCAGACCGCAATCAAAACGTCTTTTTGGCATCGAGGAGATTGCATTGAGTCCCGGCCCTGGCATCAACACCACTGAGGTTTAATCTGCTGTGAAGGCAGATCCCTCCCCCCGTCTCTCCCCTCTCCCCCCCCCCGTGTGTTGAGTTTCCTTCGTCGGGAGACAGGAGAATCGCTTGTTGCACCGCGGACACGGAGCTCCGTTGCTGGACGTTGCCCTCTGGCTGCTGTTGGGTGGAACAGAAGTCTGCGGCGCGTACATGTCATCGCATGAGCCATTTCTATTCCTTCGCTGCGACTTTGTAGGACAACTGTAAGTCCTCGTTTAAACCCAGCACATTGAAGCTGTGCTGTAATGCGAAAATGTCGACGCTGTTGCACCGCGGTTTCATTATCGACGACTAGAAAAAAACGAAACAAAGAAAATGTCATTCGGTGACAATTAAGCCATTCTTGCTTAATTAGCTTAAAGGCTTTACATTTGGGGTTTAGTATAAATGCAGGGCATCACGACTAACATTAGCAGCAATTGCAATAATTTGAAGACATCAAAGTAAAAAACTAAACACGTCATTAGGACTGCTTTAAGACTTAAAGATAACCACAAACATGTCCACTTGAAAGCAGTGGAAAAACGTGTTAACTCAACATTGACAGTTTATTGTAAGATTTTAAGGCAAAACAATTGTCTATTTATTCATCCCACTGCATGAAAAGTGGGATTTCCGTCAGTATGCCGGATCCAGCCGGCACGAGCAACATTTATTTATCTATAATAAACGATTGAGTCAAATATGAACTCCTTTCTTTGGAACCACTCTTACTCCATTTAATTAGTTGCTAACTGTTGCTGTTGGGATGAGGTGCGTTTTTTCCAATGAAAACAGTCGGGTGCCGGCGCTCGCGGCGCGTTTGATGTGCTGAAAGTGAATTAAAATAGGTAATTGCACAGCCAGATGAAGACTTTCACCTGGGAAAAACCTCTGTAGGCGCCGTACAATTTTAATCGACAAGCTCGTACATTCAAACGGCCACCATTGATGACATTTTACAGTGTTATGCCGATGACAACAAATCCATAAAAGCCATTATGGAGTTTAGATATTCCCCAAGCCAATGTCCTATTCCAATAGGGTGCACGTGAAGTTTAGGAAGCTAAAAGCACTCAGATGCTTCTTTGCTCCTTAAAGGAAGCAACACAAGGCTCATATTTCATCTCAAGCTCAAGCACTTATTCAAGATATTCTTAATTCTTCTTCTGGGTCAAGTAGGCGTGAGTACACATTGAAAATGAAACGCCGGCATTGAGCGACATGCACACACACACACACACACACACACACACACACACACACACACCACCGTGTCCGCGTTCATCTTGACCTTCCAGTGTCTCTGTTCAAAGGCCGCAGGAGATTTCGGCATTTTCGCCGAATGGAGGCCCGGGTGACCATTTATCAGGCGCCTTCTATTAATTTTTTTCAACCACAAATGATGGTCATGAATCATGCCGCCCGCTGACCGCCCCCCCCCTTCCTGTACAGTGTGGACTTTTACATACATCTCGGGGTGGATCTTTGGCTTCGACTCGGGTTAACGTCTTGGCTCTTTTTACGGGAGTTTGTGCGAATCATTTGGAGCGAGAACCTCGGCGGCCTGAAGATGGCGGATTGCGGGCGATGCGGCCATTATGCCGGTCTTTTTATTGACGGCTACAATTTCGTCTATGCGATGCTGAGGATTGGATCCCCCGAGCTGTCCGTGACCTTTTTGCTGAAACCGGACTGTGCAATTCGACTTTAACAAGCGCCATGATACTTGTGGTTTGAGAGAAAGGAAATGAAAAAAAATAAAAAATCTTGACGACTTCACAGGGGTCAACAGCTTCTCACAACGGTTGTTTGTGCAAAACTAACTCACGGTGAAACATGTTAACAAGGTTGTGACAGGCGGCAGCGGCGGCATTTCACACCATTTTCATCCGTCATGTAAAGACATCACAATTTTAATGGCGAGCGCTCTCAGCCGGCGCTCTGATTTATCTCTTCATTTTGACCGTTTTTTTTTTTTCTTCTCTCCTGCAGGGGATGGAAAGTGGTGAATCTCCAGCCGCGATCTTGTCCGGCGTCGTGAAAATCCACTCGGCCCGGCAATTCATCAGTATCCCTACCCTCTGCACACACGACCCTTCATCCGTCTCTCCGGTACCATAAAAAACGATTGATTTGTCCCACAAACTGCTGTTTTTTTTTTTTTTTTCTTAGGATTTCTATTGAAAAGCCTGAACCAACATGCCTATATTTTGACCATTCCTGGATGAAATTGTAAAGCTGGACATTTTGACCAAAACAAACAAACAAACGCATCACCAGCCCCGAGGAACCGAACACTTGAGAGCAACTAACCCACCAAAGCGAGGTCAATAAGCAAGTTGTCATCATTTCGCTGTGTGATTTGACTTGTCGGCTGATTGGTGGACGTTTCAGAGTCTCGTCGTACAGCCGTTGTATCGATTTTAGCATTCACTCTAACAAATTGCGACATCCGTGCTCACTGCGCCACGAGTTGCGGAACGTGCGGCCAGTGCCGGCCCGAGCCTCTTGGGGGGCCCTAAGCAGAATTTTATTTGGGGGCCCCCCTCCCACCACGCACAGTCACCTGTGCTAGAAGATAATTGGCACAAATGCCACGCTATACAGTTATAGCGAAAATTATAAACAAATACAGTGAGGTTCTAATACAAAACGAGGGCTGCTTGCAGCATAAGCGAACTAAGCGGCTGCTTGGGGGCCCAAGCAGCCGCTTAGTTCGCTTATGCCTTGGGCCGGCCCTGCGTGCGGCCTCAACTGTTGAGAGAAGCTAACACTTTCATTAGATCACGTCAACGAAACAGTGGAAAAGTGATCAGCACTGTTGCCTTGAAGTTCTCCCCTTTCATGACGATCACCGCTGAGGAGGCCTTCGGTCGCTGTTTACAGCGGCGCGCCTCATTATAAACGGCACCTCTCATCCCACAGTCCGCCTTCACTCAAATAAAATGTTCCCCTTTGCAATTAGGCTCCGGTGACACGGAGACCCAAATGCCACCGAAAGAGCGGCTCCCACTTTGACGCCTTTTCTTCGCCGGAAATACCGACTCATTAGTTTCCTTCACCTCCTTTTTCAAGCAAACTGCAATCCATCTCCGTGGTGACCACATCCTGTCTCGGATGTTTTTCAATTACTCTCTTTGTCCCCATTTCGTATCGTCGTCCCCGTGGGAATCGCCTCGCTCCCTATAGAGCCAACGATAACGTCTGCGTGCGTCTAACGTCTGCGTGAAGCCCGTGCTTCAGAACCATCTGCAGAGAAATACCTATCGCCTCGCTCAAGCGTTTTCAACGCAACACGCCACAATATATCACCCATTAGGCGGAGTATTCGAAGGTCGTCGGCGTGCTGTGAAGGAAAAAAGCTGTTGTTTCCCATTTCTCTGACCTCGGTGATGTTCTGTTCTGCGGTGTCATTATCTGCCCAACAGCAAAGTCCCCTTGTATTTCTGACTAACTGTACGTATTTGGTGACGGTGGAGCCGCGGAGGCGCAGCGATATCTGCCACTCTCAGCGGCGCTCGGGGGGCTTTCGTCGCTTCGAGAGAGAGAGAGAGAGAAAAAAAGGTGTTGTTGCCCCCGAGACGCGACACCTTAGCGAGCAAGACGGATTCCAGGCGTCCCGCCTCCCGATAAGCCTCTGAGAAATACCTGGGAGTGTTGTGGAGGAGTAGGGGGGGGGGGGATTCGATTACAATAATCAACAAGACGGTAAAAATGATTTCCATATTTCTGCTTCAGTCCTCGACTTTACGATAGAGGACAAAAGGAATGTGCTTTGTTGAGCTGAGTTTACGATGAGAGCGTGTTTGTGTCTCCTCAGTCATCCCCGTTGGCCTTTTTGCAACTGTTAGCACAACGTGTGAGTGCAAAGCAGTTGCTGATCACAGTTGCTGAAGAGAAGTGCTGCGCCGCTGCCAAGATTGAGTAATTATCACGTTCAGCGGCGGCTTTTGTCCCTCCCGAGACTTGCCGCTTTCAAAATGCAGAGTGTCTGAAAGTGTCTCCATCTGCATTGGCTGCAGACATCCGGCAACGAACGACGTGAATATCTGCTCCCCTTCAAAACAATCTCACCCCGATTGCTGAGGGTCAAAGTGAAAAAACGAGACAGATCAATAATTTACACAGGCGTCTGACTGGGCCGAGGGGCCCTAAAATACATAAACCGCAACGGCAACCATTTAAAACACAGTGGGAATTCACCACGCCAGGGCAAAGGAAGAAGCACGTCAAAGGCTACGACGACTTGAGCGGCTGTGAATCCCTCAACGTGTTGGTTTCAGGCTTAAAATTGGCGGTAAAATTATCAGGCAAAGCCGCTGGTGTCCAAACGGGAGGCCTTACTTTCACATCAGCCGATTGTGAGCTGCACAAAACATCTGCCTCCAAAGTTCACAGCAGCCCCCCCCCCCCCCCCCCGCCCCCTGCCCCTCCCCCCTCAGGTAACACGGGAGCTGCTGCATGCTGGGCCCCAGATGTTGCGGTTGGACGACTCCTTTCGAGTGCCACGGCTCATTTCTAACAACCAGCCGAACACAGCGAGCGGGTGACATGGAGAGGGAGGGGGAGGAAGGGGGGGGGGGGGGGGGGTAATAAGTCCAGTTCTACTTGATGCAGTATCAGACACGTTGCTTTTAATTGGCATTTGAAACAGGAGAAAAATAAACAGGTGTCGCACACTTTGGGCGCGATGTCATACGGCTGTTCTAAATCTGGATACTCAAACCGGGAGAGGGAGGAAATGAAAGTAGGTAAACTAATGAGACCGATAGCGACAAAGGACACACATGAATAAATATTATACCTTCTTGCATCCAAGCAATCGATACCTCACTGTGATATTGCAGATTTTTGAATTGAACCACTTAGTCGATGAGGAATAACGGGGTCCCACATCAACTACGATACCCGTGGATCCGCAGCAGAAGGTTCGCTACATGCCGAAGGAAAGATGGGAAAGGACAGCGGAGCAGAAGGAAGAAAGATGGATGACAACCGAGGGGGGAGCTGGAGAGGGGGGAGGGGTTCTTTCCTCGCCCAGATGTTCTCCCAGGAGCGCTGTGCAGACGATCCGCACTTGCTGCTTTCTAGGAAACTTCCAGCGTTCCAGCCTTCCCCCCCCCCCGTACACAAAAGAGGTCAACCACAGCCGCAGGCGGCAGCGCTGTTACTCGACAAAAAAAAAAAAAAAAAAATGAAAGGATGAATTGGAAAACTAAACAAACTCACAGCTGCTTAAGCTGCTGATTCATTCGCGCTGCTTTTCTCCCAAAGCGGCCGTGATCTATGCGAGACGATATTTCACACAGCGGCGAATGTGGCTGCCATAAATAAAACAGTATTAATCATCCCGACTCCCATTTGAGGCCCTTCTCACATTTATCAGGCTTTTAATATTAACATAGATTGAGGGGTATGCCACTGTACGTAATCTTGCTCCAGATAAGAGCCCCTTTGTTGCACTTTGGGACGCGTGGCGCAGATGGGAGATGCACATCTATTGTTTTCCTCTGGAAAACAATAGATGTGCATCTATTGTCATCCTCTGAAGTAGGGGCGTCTCATCCTCTGCCAGTACATGGTAGTTTGGGGAAACACAGGCACTTATGGTTGTATTCTGTCACACAGGTCACCGTTGTGACACGAACAAACCCTAAGGCCTTGACTACTTTATTCCTTACACTTAGGCAAGTTAGGCTTGAGACTAGTAGGCCTGCGGGTTTAGGGACTCACATCCTTTTATCTTCAGCCTTTCAGGGATGAGTTACTTACCTCTACTAAGGGGACGCAACATAACACCCAAACACATTTGTACATAAAATCCTTCTGTTTTGTCGATTTTAAGATATTGCAGTAAGGTTTGAAACATGAATGGATTATTTAATCCTCCTGCTAGTACTTAACTCTGCAGTTCCTAGCGTTAGCATGGAATCATGTCACGTCTTCTGAATTTAAGCACCCCTTTCCGTATGATTCCATTTCCCCTTGCGATGCTTCTTTACTTGCTTCCCCCTTTTCATTTCCGGAATGGAACAAGTTGTCCAATCACGTCGCTGTTCCAGTCCCCTGCTGCGGGCCGGTTCACGTTTGCACCGTGGGCTTTAACATTGGGTTCTGATACGACCAAAGTGGCTCCATTTCAGATGAATTCCACACAACACGAGCAGGTGTGAATGTCTGTGACCGCCATTGTGCATCACACAATGCTCCTTGATTAAAGTGATGGGAGACTGAAGTTTAGAAATGTAGCACATAACAGTACGTGCAGGCACATGTGCGCACTTACATAACACGCCAGCCAGAGGAATTCACAACGGAATTCACAGTAAAAAACGGTGTTATTCGAAGTTCTGTTGTCCACAAAAGGAGACTGAAGCCATTCGAGCGGCACAGAGAAGGTTTCCTTTTAGTCAAATACTACAAATGGCATGCTAACACGCGCACAATGATGGTGCCGTGAAGCACATTTTCCATCTCATTCTGGTGTGTTGACACGCACACATTTCCCCACGGCGACATATTCTCAAAACCTGGCTGAGGATGATAGAAATGTTTGTATTTACAACTGCTGGAGGACAACTCAAGGGACAACCTTTTTTTTTTTTTTTTTTTTTAGAATTCAACCTCAGGGAAACATTAATACCGTCAAGGTTTCACACAAAGTCAAAAGTTGACCTCACGGTGGCGCTGGAGGAGAAGGAGCTTAATCCTCTTATCCTGGCACGGCAGCCGGACTCTCATGAGATCACGCGAGACCGGTTGGATCATAATGACGGGTCAGATTCATGTGCAACTAAGATATCTGAAAAAGCCTGTGGAAATGGGTGAAAAAGGTGTTTTTTTGGGGGGAGGGGGGGAATCCATCGCGTGGCTGTGGAGATATTTCAAATGTCGAATAAAGAGATGGAGCATCAGTCAGTCCATGTCCCTGAAGATGTACAAAAAGGTAATACATGCTGTGTAAAATACAATTCTAAATTTGTGCAAAGTTGGGTCGCATTTCAACCTCACGAACCATCAGATTAAATAAATAACTGGATTAATTGTTTGGTGAATCAAACATAATTTGCACCGTAAACAAAAAAAGAAAGCAATCAACAACTACCAACTATTATGACAAGAAAGGCTATTCGTTCTTTTTCTGAATGAGATGAAAAAGCGATTTCCTTGAATCACAAGAATTGTTTTGGACTGAGGTGGAAGACGAAAGCAAAGTGGGCGCGCTCCATTGCAAGAGAATATTGCCGCCCATGTTGTGCACATATTACATATTTCTTGCAGGATCCTATTTCCAAAGTAAACTACCCTGTGCGATTCAGTTTGAAAGTCAGCTTGCAACTTTGTGCGACAAATCGAGAAGAAGAAAAAATGATTGGTAAAGGCAAAGGAACGTGGTCCATAGGAATCGATAGCAGCAGTCCAATGGTTTAGGGCCTCTGTGGTAAGGCTTTAGTCACACCTCTGCTCCCTTCAGGCGCTGCACTTCCTTCAAAGTGGCCTTTGCAAAAAAATGCCCCCCCCTCCCACCCTCCCCGGGCTAAAAGGGAATTCTCCTAAAGGTCGCATTAGGATGGCAGTCCAAATAGAGAGGAAGAGGATAATCCCTCCCAAGCAAATTCAAACTTCCTCTCCCGACACTCGTAAGCGCGTCAAAGCCGAGCTGCACGGATACACAGACCCCCCCTCGCCCCACCGCCCCTCAGCATTTATGGAGCCCTGGAACTGACACGGTTTACCAAGGGATGGTGTTGTTTGGCTGACAAATGTCCGATGGGATAATTACATCTGAGAGGAGTTTGTTAACAGAGCTGGATGAATAAATACGTTTGGATTAGTTCAGTTAGTCGATTCATTCACTGTCAATTATCGTATAGTGGCCCATTCTGTTAATCAGCCGTAGTGTAGTGTTTTTTTGGTCTTGGCGCACATTCATCATCGTTTGTTTCCAAGATGAATATACCATCAAAAAGTCAAAGCCTGGGAGAGTGGGGCTCGAAGGCCGAGGCCACACAACCAGCACATGAAACAGTTAATAATAAAAAGAGGTGTTTCCTTCTTAAAAACACTTTATTGAACCGTTGCACAGATTCCAGGGTCACACTGTGCACGTCGTAAAAAGAGCCCAGATGATACTGATCTGTAAAAACATTCCCAAATCCCCAAAAAGAGGGGTTACAGTACTGTTTTTAAGGTATTTGTCCCCCGTCAGACCGCAACATAATTGCAGCATGTAACATGTATAAAGATATCGATAGAATGAATATAAATAGTAGCTTTTGGTACCATAAAGTTTATGGCAGACATAATGTGATAAAACCTCAGAACAGCCAACTTTAACGAAGCGCACAGACTGAGGGGAGTCTTCCCAGTAAATGCATGATACGCACTGCGTTAAGTGAGAACACAAAGACCTTTTTTGCTTGCGAAAAATAGAGCACCCAGCGAGTCCTTGATGCGTAGCGACTCGGCGATCAGCTCAGGGTCCCAAAGCCTCGCTTTCAAGTCCTTATTCTCGCAGCCGTCGCGTCTCCAACGCCTGATGTTGCTACGGAAACGTCAGAAGAGACCTATTAGCTTATGACGACGACTACAAGCACACGATATGTCGCTTCATAGCCTTGTTCCGGTGCCGGGTGCTAATGAGACATCTTGGGAACGAAGTGCCTCCTTGATCGTCAAGGTGAGAGAACCACACGTGCCACAGGTGTTAATTCAACGCGTCGAACAAAGCCCGTTTTCACAAACTATCAACCAGCCGCACGATCGCTGATGTACACGTCAAATCGCAGACGACTTGTCACTGGTTCGGGAGAGGATGCCGAGGACGCCCCGCTCCAGCCCCGGAGGAAGACGAATCCCGAGGTGCAATCCCTCGCTGTCACTCCGGTGTAACGTCTCGTTCTCGCTAAAGAGGCCGCAGACGAGAGGGAGGGGGAGAGAGAGAGAGAGAGAGAGAGAGTCCACAGACGGAGGCGCTCGTAACCGTTGGCGAGAGTGTTCGCGAGCGGGTTCTGTTTGCCACTAAACCGTCCGGTGAGATTCACAGCTTGGGCCTTGGGACCGGCGCCAAACTAGTGTTAAGGTCACCTTGCCGAACAAGCTGGCAGGAAGCTTCCATGCAGCTGCTCAGCCAACGCGCTCGCTGACATTCAGCTCGAAAAGGGCGGGATGTGTGTGGCTGGCAATCATCTCTCTCTCTCTCTCTCTCGCCACAGAGAGGGTTTCAGTTTTTTTCGCCCCCGCCTGTGTGTCGAGCCGGGGCTCCACCTAACAAGGTTCCCGCTGACCTCGGGGCTCGTGTCCTCTTCGGTCCTGGCTTCTGCGAGCGGGTTTAATTAACCTCGGACCAGGACCCGGGCCAGCTTTTTCGACAGCTCTCTAGCATCTGGGCTGCCTGCGAGTGGCGGAGTAAAAACACGACGGCCGTGGCCGGACACCTTCCCGCTCGAAAGCCCGGGCAGCAGTCGTATTAATTAGATCAGTAGATTGAGGACGGGAGTGCACAAACGTAAGATGTCAAATCTTGACGTAGCTTCTTGGTTGAAGTAGTTTGAGCCAATCGGGTTTGAGCAAAAAGTCTTTGGAACCAGAAGTGATCAAGTAATGATGATGTGTTTACCTGAATTAAACTTACTTACTGTAACTAGTATATCTCACATGAAGTCTATGGCCTCAGAAAGCAACACGGGATCCTTTTATACCGCTATCACAGGCCCCTTTGTTAGCACAGCTTGTTGTGCGACTGATCCCTTTCTAGGACTGCCGTGTGCGACATGACCTCAACTGCCCACCGGTTTGAATCTGGGAACAAATTATTCTTTTACTCATTTAAATACCTCCAAACTTTTAATACCAGCACAGCGTTTCATTTAAGTAAAACATTTCAAAAACATCATCCAACAGCCTGGACTCTCCTGGGCAAACAAGCCGCACGCTCAAAGTTCAGCAGTTAAATGAGCAGATAAGCGAGAGCGCTTTCTATTTTTTTTTTTTTCATCCTTCCTTGGCAAGATTTATCAAATGGGCCTTCATTTGCATGCATGAGGGTTGAAAGAAAAAACATATCGAAGGAAAATACAACCCCGATCTCTCTTCACAGACGTGGGTCAGCTGTTCTCCAGACATCAATAAGATGTTCTAATTTCAGGACATGTGCAAGGGCAAGGTTCCTCGGGGGGGTAGGGGGGGGGGTTTGCAAGGCGTTCGATTGGATCGCACGTTTTAGAGCCGAGGTAAAATATTCAACTCTCGGCTTTGGAGGGAAAATCAGAAAAACAAATTAAATAGAGCGAGAAGTGGAAAAGGCTGTGTTTTCACCTGCCGGGTTGCAGAAGATCACGATCGTGACAGGGAGACAGAGAGGGTTAGCCTTAAAGTTAAGCTGCAGGAGGTCAAAGGTCATGCTGAGAAGTAGATCTTTTTATTTCGCCAACGACTGCCGACTAACGTCTGTACATATTTCATAGCAGTCGTGTTGGACTGTGTGAGACCGGCAGGTCAGGTCTAAACGCACTATGACGAATGTGTATTTCCATTTAACGCTACACTACTACACTACTACTGTACAATATTACAATGTTGTTCTATGACATTTATTCAACACCCTTATTTACTTTGCAGTTTCAGATTATTCATAACAAAACTATATTAAAAAACACGTTTTAGTATTATTATGAATGGATAAATTCTTAGTATTAGTACAAGTATATCAAATGTTGAAAAGAATCGGCAACATTTAAGGGATTTACATGCCCACTAAGTAATGAAATGCTGGTCGTTTATTTCTCTACACTGCTTTGAAATTGGAAATCTTGTCCAGCCACCCCCCCCCCCCCCCACCCCCTCCCACCCCCTCCCCCCTGCATGACACAACTCACGATCGCACAGATCTTCGTTAGCTTTCATGTTCGCCCCCTCTGACCTCTAATCCCAAACCCAGTTGACAGGCAGAATCCCATTTGCAGGGAGCCTTTCCAAAAAGTGAAATGGGAAAGAGGATATAGTGAATTTTCGCCGCCGCGCGAACACCTGGGCAGCGCGGCGGCGCCTCGGAGCCCCCCGTCCCCGCTGTCACGCATCGCTGTCTCGCGAAATTGGAAACACAGAGAAACACAAATCTTGACATTGCCGGGTATCTGTTTGACATTGGGCGCGCTAAAACTAACTGCAGCGGTCTGCACGTGCAAGCGGCCCACCGGCGCGCACACCAACACGATGGGCGGCACAAATGAGACAAAGAAGCAGCGGCTTTGAGTGCACTTATTTTCTCTCAATACTATCCAATGATCTCGTCTGCGACGGCCGGGAGCCTGCGAGGCCCCGGCCGCATTAATCAGAGCGTCTCTGCCGGGTCACCAGGCCAGGGGACACGGGGAATTATTCATGGTGTCGGCCGGGGCCGTGGGACCTCGGCGGATCCGACCTGTCGGGAGGAGGAGGAGGGCGGCGCGGGGGCGCACTCTCTCTCCTCCCAGAACGCCTCCGGCTCGCTCCTTCCTGCCCCCCCCCTTTCCCCCTCCCGTCCCCCAAGCTAACTTTCCCCTACTTGCTTCCCTCCCGCACGTCAGAGAGGGGTTGTGAGAAAGAGAGAGCGCCGTCTATCCGTTTCTCCTCCCGCAGTTGGAAGCCCTCTTGAGACGCAGCGGCATCTCGCGATTATCGCTCTCACCCCCCCCCTCCTCCTCCTCCTCCTCCTCCTCCCCGAGGCCTCCTTAGCGGGTAACTTCTACCTTTTTTTTTTTTCTTCAAGTCTCAACCGTTCAAACAAATAGCGAAAGAAGGCAGGAGCGAGCTGAAACAAAGCAGATTTCACCCCTCAAACGTGGTTGTCGTAATGAGATCTGCGCGTCGGCGCCGAGGTTAATTCGCCCCAAACTGCGCCCACACGACGCGCTCCTCTGGCTTTTACATTTGATTAAAATGGAAATGAGGGTGGAAAATAGCATGTTTGACCTAATATTTAAAAAAAAAATAGGATTTGCAACGTCGAATTCGAGTTGTAGATACGTTTTTTTTCTTTTATCTCAAACGGGATCAAATCTCTTGTGTGCTCGGCTGAACAAAAGATTTGAATCAGACGCGAGGGGGCCGGTGGCTCGGCGCAATCAGGGAGTTCAGCTAATGACAGGAGTGCCAGGTGTATCGCCAGGTGTGGTTGATTAGAGGGAATGAAATGTACGGTGAAGGTGACAACTGCCACTGTGTTCCAACTGGGAGCAGAACGGAATCCTTCCGATCAAAGTGGAGCAGAGGACAAAGAAACCGGATGGGTAAACAAGCCGACGTGGGGGGAAAAAGAACTTTTCCCTCGATTCAGGATTTTTCACATGCACTTGCTCAAGGATAGGCACCGAATCCAGGTGAATATAGAGGTTAAAGATGCAGATAATCCCCACGGGACACAACCCCAAAAAATATCCTAAAAGGGATCCGATCTTAGAGGCTTAGCTCTGACTAGCGCTAAAATGATGCTGCTGTGGCTAGCATGTTAGCACACCTGTGAGCAGACACCGTTAGCGCGTCACAAAGCTGACCCGTGTTTCTAAATTCCATCATTTAAAATTGTACGGTTCCTGGTTTCAACTAACACACGTGCATTTTGGACTTGTAACTTAACTTGACTACCCAAAACCCTGAAAGAGGGCTCCGACCGGCTCGCGGTCCACATGATGCCTTTAATATTTAAACACAGCTGATGGTGAAATCTCTGAAAACTGTTGATGAGGACATTCTACGCTCATATCTACACAGCATTCATACCAGCGTCTGCATCGCATTTATCTGGGTCGTGGCCTTTTTTTCCCCAGGAACAGAATCAGAGGGAGGTTTTTTTTTGAAGGCATTCATCTCCTTGTTGGAATTCCAAACTACTTTGTTTGGGAAGTCTGATCGAACTATTGGAATGAAATAGAGGAATAAACATTGATTGCTAAGAATGGGAATGGGAAAAGATCGAACTGGAAAAGCTCAGGAATATACCAGTTTGTTAAGGCCTCCCTTAGCGGAGGGTTGTATTACTATTATTAGTTCTAAACAAATCCAATTTTCACGGGCTGCAGTCAGCGCACCAGGCTTTTAAAGGGGGGGGGTGAGAAACATGTAAACCACGGAGCAAATCATCATCATCACCACCACCTTAAGTGTCGACGTTATTATCGTCTCCGAGAAAATGTTTTCAAGGTAATTGCTCATTTGCGAAAACCGTTAAGTGTGGCCCCTTAAATAGTCCAAACGGCTGGAATGTACAGGAGCTATTAAGGCCGTGATTGTTTTGTTGTTATAATCAACTCCCAGAGGACACTTTTGAGCTGAGTATCACAGAAAACGCTCATTTGATAAGGTTTGTTGCATTTGCCGGCCAATAAAACCCTCTCTAGATTCACATGATTGCTACATGTATTCAAAGAATTACAATGTATACAAAAATAGCTGCGTTAGGAGTAAATCCTGCAAGTGGATCAGGCGGAGGCCTCAAAAGGTTTGACGTCATCAATCCTATGGCCTCAGCTGATTCTGAGTCCCTTGCTGACTCTTTTGGTCCCTTTTGGCCGGCCGTTGCTTTGCATCATTGCTGCTGTCTCACCTGACAACTTTCTCGAGAGCCGCCCTCGGACTTTGAGGCGATATTTGGGTTTGTTTCCAGGTCCAATGATCCTGAGAGGAGGCGGAGGCACACACACACACACACACACACACGGTACACAGGCGAGTCAGGCAAAGCGCAAGTTTCCACAAAACGGAAAGAAGTCCCCATATTTTTCCTTTTCCAGCTTTTCTTAAAATCTCGCAGAGACGCCGGGGTCGACGCTAAAGATGGTCGGGTTCCTAGATTTATCAGACGCGTCCCGGCGACGCAATCTGTTCGCCGCCGCCGCTGTGGCATCCGATGCAAACGCTGCAGTTGGACTCAAATGAAAGCGACGTGTGGGCTCTGTGATTGGGAACGGAGACAAAGGGACATGGAGCTCCTCTCTGTGTGTGTGTGTGTGTGTGTGCGCGCGCGCAGGAATAACACAAGGTGCACTGTTGCTTTCTGCTTGCAGGGACGAGGGAACATTCACAACAGACAAAGGGAAGCACATTTTCACACAGAGAGAAAAACATTCCGCGGTAAAGGCTGCTGACACCACACAGCTCTTTTTGACCTTGAAGCACGCTTCAAGGTCATCGGCGTGTGCACAATGTCTGCCGCGTGTACTATTTTCCCGGAAAGCGAGTTCCTCCCCGTCAGCAAGTGTGTGAAATATTAAGCAGCAGAGGAATTGGACGGGGGCTTTAGACTACTTTGAGCAGATGCTCTCTGCTTTTAAGCGCTGAATAATACATTTCGGTTCAACGTCTCTGTCTCCATTAATACACTAGCTAAACGCTGCTGGGATTTGGCTTCTCCATTATTATTTCTCATAAACACCACACTCACACCCCCCTCCCCCCCCAGACAATCAAGCTACGCTCTGCAGTCATGCGTGCAAGAAAGTCTACATGCAACACGCACGCCGAGCGGCGCTCACGCTCGTGCCGCCTGCAGCCCGACGCCTGCAGCCCGAGAGGGACATTACACCTAATTCGAAGAGTAATAGATCTCATCAGTCAGCGGGCCGAAGGCATCAAGCGCACGGACACTCGTGCACGCGGGGTGATGGTT
The DNA here is from genome assembly GCA_021346845.1 of Apeltes quadracus. Classification (NCBI taxonomy): domain Eukaryota; kingdom Metazoa; phylum Chordata; class Actinopteri; order Perciformes; family Gasterosteidae; genus Apeltes; species Apeltes quadracus. Next base: position 4,160,990 of record CM037923.1, on the reverse strand, counting down.
CCTCACGTGCACCGATTGTCCTCAATTACAGCATTGGCTATTCCATGCTATTCTATTCTGGTTGTGCGTTAGAAGCTCTTCTTCTGCCACGGTTCGTAGAGGCTTGTGTGATGAATCGATTGGAAAGGCACTTCTGGGTCATAGAGATTGATACGATACACATACCTTTACTTTTGCACCCTGTTGTTTTTCTCTTCAACCTAATTTTGCAGTAATACTCGTTTAAAAAGTTTTTTTCTTTTTGCCTGTGTGTGTCTGTGGTCCTGCTGTGCAACACCTTCCAGCACTACCCCTCCACAACCCTTTTGTGTACGAACCATTTACCACTTAAGTGGAATGACAGAAGGTGGAACACATCTCTCGGGCCCCGCGCCGATGTTATTCAATCACAGCGCGGCTTGCATCCACAAAGGCTGACAAGGCCCCGCTCTAACGGGTAGGGAGGATGTGACGGGCTGTGCCATGGGTCACCGGGACCGTAGCTCCCCCTCATGCCCCCCCCCCTCTAAGAGTTCTCTAATCCCTACGCGTCTTGCCCATCGATGGCCATTGGCAGGTGCGATGGATTTCCGGAAACAAGGGGAGCCGGGGCTCATCCGACTAAAGGCTCCACAGCCACCAGACAAACAACCCGCCGGCGGCACGTTTGGAAAATGCTTCAAGCATCTGCAGAAAACAACGCACACCGAGAAGACATCCAGGGGGGGGGGGGGGGGGGGGGGGGGCGAAAGGGACGCCGAGCAACTAAATGCCAGTTGATTGGCTGCAAAAAGTAGTCGAAGGCCGACCTTCTTTGACGAGACGTCATTCGGGGGCCGAACGTAAACGGGGGCCTGCGTGCGATTTGGAAATGAAGGATCTAATCAGAAGTCGTCACGGCTGACGTGACATGAAGCATCACTCGGCCGAGAGAGCAGCAGGGAGGATCCGGGTGAAAAGCAAAAAAAGCATCCGCGGAACATTTTTTTTGCTTGTGTATGTTTTTCGCGGATCCCATCGTTTCATCATGCAACGCACAAAAGGAGTGTTTCAGATAGAAATCTTGTTGTAGCCGTGTTCTCACACACGTTGATTGACCAAATCCCAGACGGGAAGCGTTTTCTGCAACCGCTGAACATCAGAGAATTCAGACCTCACCTCCACAGTGATGTGTTCTTCACAGGGCTGAATTGATCTGCCAGAAGGCGGTGGGGCACGATGGAACTGCTTGCCGGAGATTAACTCCCACCATTTCTACTCTGTGTTACCGTGCACAACTTTCTTCTGCAACAATAGCCAATTTGCTATTTGGTTCATTTTGGAACATGCAGGCTAGGCCGCAATTTGAAGGGGCTTTATGAAACTCATTTTTTTAGTTTCGTACCAGTGTTTGCGGTTGTCTGGTGGTCAACTACTTTGGTTCATTACTTCGCGAAGAGTCTGCATCGTCATGTAAACTCTTGGCACGATCACATCACCGCACCCATCAGGCCGGTTCCAGATCCCGACAACATTGCAATATTGCAGGCCGCGATGCAAATGTTTGATGTGTTCTTCCCGGACCTGCCAGCACGAGCTAATGCGTCCCTCGCTGTCCATTCTCACACATTAGTGTTGAAAACATATTAAATAGCTCACTGATCAAGAACCAACCGCGATAGTCTGTACGACAAACTCTGCACATTTGAATCATTTCTTGGCACGCTGGGCGCACACTGCCAATGCCAGCTCCTTTGATTATCCCTTAAAACTTGAGCACATAAGGGGGGGAATGTTTTGATTGCTTGAGAGCCTGCACACTCCCTTGAACATCATTCCATTTTTTTAATAGACTAATCTACAGCATTGCAGTGCCTAATTAATCTCCTTGAAGTTTTTGTGTTCATATCCCATTGATGTCTTTGGTGTTCAATGATATGATGATTTCTCGTTTTACCTCAGCAAGCAGATGGCAGGGAGAGATATGCAGCATGTTTTTAGATGACCAACAAAGCATGTGGAGGTGTGCGTTTATAGCTCAGATCAAAATCGGAGACAGATAACACGGCACGGGCCTGCTTCATTGGGGTTTGGGCTTAAGTTTCAGCAGGCATGAATGCAAACGCTGCTGTAATATAGCTTCAATAGGAAGTTATCCATTTATATCAGAGGCCTGAACAACTCACGTGATATTGAGAGTTTGCGTAGGCAAAATGGAAAGGAGACAAATTCAAGTCCCTGTTACTCCAGTTTTTGTGGCACAACTTATAATAACAAAAAATGAGGTCCATTGCCAAAGTTAGTATCACTTTATACGGCTAAAAATCAAAACCAAAACATCAGCTGCATAAGTTGACGATTAAAAAAATCAATCGGGGCAGTTAATTCTTAATGGTCAAGGATCCCTGCATGTCAAAAACTCTTAATGAAGTCTAATTTCAGCACAAACACACAAGGTGCTGTACACTGAGGTCTCGTCAAGTTTAACTCAGGGGAGAAAATAATTAAGCATAATTAAGCTTTTTAATTAATCAATTTTGGAGCTTACTTTTGTGTCGTGAAAGGGACCCGCTTGGCACTAACTCAGCCTAACCGCCACCTTTTGAGTATGCGAGACACTAACGACGCATGACTTTAAAACTAAAACTTAAACCTCAGCGCAGATTAGACAAATTCTCGGGGAGCCGAGTCTCCGAGGGAACGTTTTCTGCCACGGACGTCATCTTCCACGGCGCACCCCTGCTGCCTTTAATTGCATTCGCACGCCCAGCTATTCAGACGCAAACTGCTTTTAATACAAATGACTTCCGACAGCGAGTAATGACTTTCACAATAGTTGCAGCCTGGGACGTCTTTCATATTCGGGGCCTCGTGAGAAATACACCCACGGCCTTTCTAATCAGAGCTCCTTGCCCACGTCCCTCGCTCACGCCTGTGTTCTTCCAAATGTCACTCGACTGCGTCCCCCGTCTCAACGATAATCTGTGAAATTAAATTCAGATCCACAATAATGTTATTAAGATATAAACACAGAGGCTGATTGGGCATCTTAAGGAAGGACATGGCGATTGAGTATTTTCTCGTGAAGGAGAAAGGTGTGGGGGACGGGGGGGACGGGGACGGGTGTTGATCTCCATCAACCTCAAACAGCCGGACTGAGTAGCATGAAGCGCCAGGGACGCCTGCTCCCTCCTTTCTCACCCACAGGTTAGGCCACGTATTCAGAATTCAGTGGGAGTGGGACCGTGGCCTGCCCCCTCCCCCCTCCCCAACCACTCCTCCGGTTCTTCTCTTCCAAACCGCAGGTGTCTATTACGGTCAGACCACGGAAGCGGTAAGTCTGCTTGGTCCAGAGGCTCAGCCGGCCCGAATCCATCGCTGCTTTACCCTCGTACCCAAAGTGCACGAGCTAAAATGTACAAAAAAAAGATGGAATTCATGCTGCTACTTCTGACTAATGGGGGATCTAAATCAAGTTTTAATTGCCACAGTGAACACCTGGAGTACAATTATGTGTTTAATGCGATTTTAAACAGCCCCAGGACTTATTTTCCTCCAAGAAACAAAGTGCGCAATTAACACAATAACAATGCGGAAGCTTCGATTTGATACGAGGGCCAGCAAAATTGTTTGATTATGAAAATGATCGTTCACTCGCGCCCCGAGGCGCTTCCATCTTTGTATTGACAAGTTCAAGCCTCTTTCTGTTACGGAGATTCTCAAATCTAAAACCAGCCGTAAAGACCTGATAATTTGCACATTTTTTTCCGCTGAGGCCTTTTAAGATTCTGCCAGTCCCACATCAAAGTCGGTGACGCGGCAGGAGGTGCGTTCTCCTGATGGCAGCCGGCGCTCAAAGAGGGGAGGGGTCACCGGCAGTGCGGCGGCAGCCTTTCCTTCTTAATGACGCCTCGGAGTGAGAGCTCGTCATTCCGCCTAATTATTGTTGATTGCATCCATTATGCCGTGTCCTGATATTTTGGAGGCGCGGTTGGTGGTTCGGGCTAAATGGCAGCTACAGGTTAGCTGGTTTCTCAAAGCTAATTGGTCGTCAGCATTGAAGAGGCGAACAGAGGGAGAAGAAAGTGTCCCCCCAGCAGGAGGCTCTCCGTTTGTCGAAATGTATTTTTCATGAGCCGGCGGACCCCAAGCAGAGAGCGGGTCGGAATGCTGTCGTGATGTCAAGCACCACGTCGCAGCCGTCCCCCAAGCTCTATTATAATAAGATTAACAAGCCTTCATTAAATAATCCAGTTAAAGAGAAAGTCTGCTGCATTGACTTCTGACACAGCAAAAAACTCCCAGATAAAGTTTGTCAAGGGTACGAGGGAGGTTCAAGGAAGGCTCAATGCGAACATATACAAAAAAGGTCTTAGAATTTTGTTTTATGATCATTTAACACAGAAATGTCGTAAAATTACTGCATTTCTGTGTTAAATGAACAAACAGCCAGTCGATGCATCTAAAAGGTACTACAGGGAGACTTTTGTGTTTCCTGAGGGGGTCGCAAAAATAAAAAAATAAAAACAGAAAAGATAAGAAAAGTACTCGGGGGGGCCATTCTAAATCTCACAGATCAGCAGCGGAGGGACGGCCAAGCTGGCAACAGAGATACGGAGGCACAATGGGTGAATCACTCCCACACGTCCCCACAACAATGCGAGACAGGGCCGGTGACTCCGGATGACTCCCCTTACACTTTCACAGCAGCGTCCTCGTCATCGTATTGTGTTTCTGGCCGCCCTCCCAATCTGTCAGAAATCACACAGAGTAAGAATTGACCGCCGGACGCAACGTCTGGGAGTATTAAACCTCACCGCTGCACCTAATTTCCTGTTTAAAACTGTATCATATTAGCCGAGCCCAGCTTACTTTCTTGGGGAGGAATTTCTCTGCCTCACCTTTATTTCCCTGCTCCGGTTTTCCCCACATCAGCTCCCAGCTCCAATAAAATCTCCTCTCCGTCCCCTAAATGCAGCTTTATGCTTGTGTCTGCACGTAAAAGAGCTTCAGGGGCTCTCCTCCGCATTACTGAGGCTGAAGAGAGAGAGAGAGAGAGAGAGAGAGAGAGAGAGAGAGAGAGAGAGAGAGAGAGAGAGAGAGAGAGAGAGAGGCGATGCATTTCTTAGCAGCTTGTCTCACGGCGAACCCACACAAACACTTTCGCGATGCGTGTTTGCACTCTCTCCAGTTAGCAACGCGGGCCGCTGCAAACTGCATGATGGATACCCGAGCAGATTTTGCGCGCGAACGTCGAACGCGACTACGGAAAAGGGCGGCGTGCGTCGACCCCAGAACGGCCGCGCGTGGCCCACAGAGAACTTCTAAATACGTGCGCCTCGTTACCTCCACAAAGAAAAGTTGATTTATTGGTACAATTTAAATATGTAATGTAATGAGGAAAAAGGCTGGAATTCAGAGATGCAGCGTTTTATTGCAAACCTTCTAAATCTCATTTGTCTAATTTAATTGGATTCTGTAATTACCTGAGATAAAAAATGGTATTGTAAGTACTTTATTCATTCAAAAGCCATCGTTTGAAGTAATGTTTCCAGAGGTCTTTACAAGTCTATATTAATAATAAAAAAATCGTTTAAAAAAGAAAATGTCCAAAACGTTTAATAAACCACACATGTATTCAACACTATTTCCAAATGCAATTGGAACTGTCGTTAAATGCCAACTGGCAGATTGGTTGCAGGTCTTTATTAAAGTTTGAGAAAGTGAAATGAATAATAATATTTGAAAGGTAAACGCTGTGTAACGTGTGGTCAATGCAAAGGGAGCAACCTAAGAATGCCGTCAAAAAGGAATACACATCATGACATGTGGGACTGAGGTGCGCCTCCTCCCGGCCCCGAACCCTCGGCTAGAGAAAAAGAGATTTGTGGCAGGTAGCCTTTAAAAAATCTGCCACTTGGCAACACTGCATCATTAACAAGACCCGCTGAAGGCCCGGGGCTTGGCCTGCTTCCAGGAAGGGGGGAGGGGGGGGGGCGGGTTCGTGATCGCCTGCCTTCCTGTATCATACTCTATCTTTAGAGTACGACGCAAAGTCAGCACTCTTCAACCGTCTGCCTTCAGCTCCTCAAAAGTATGCCCGACAAGCTTTTTTGTTTTTTTTAAACCGATGAAAAATAAAAAAGGTAAACATTAGAAAAGCTACCCGGTGGCTGATGCGGCTGCTCTCATTTCACCCCCCCCACCCCTTTTATCCGTCCCGTCCGTTGCACTGAAACAAACTAACAATTCAAGTTCAATTCCCCGTCTTTAGTGTAGACCAAGTGGCTTCGCCCAGATACTATCCAATTACTCTGAAATATTGTTTTCTCTAAAAAAATAAAAAAAATTAAAAAACAGTTCCGTTGTCGGAGTGATGGCCTAAGTGGCGTCTTCAAGAGGACGCCGGCTTAGCAGGATTTAACAAGCGAGGCGGCTAAGCGAGGGATATCAAAGAGGCCCAACCGGAGGAGTCGCCCGAGTGGCCACAAAATCACTTATCGTCGTTATCACTGCTGCCCTCCCCCCACCCGGTTAGGAGAAAGCAAAAAAAAAAGGTGTGAGGGGGGGTGTAAAAGGGACCGCGGTCGAGATGGTTTAAAGGAGTGAAATGTAGGTGGGATGCTGGGTAATCGTAACCAAGATGAGATGCATGGCACCAGGGGGATACAAATCTGCAGCGGGCGAAATAATGAGGGTGGGGGAAGGTTTGTGCTACGGTGTGGGGGGGTAAGGGGGGATGCTCGTTCTCATCTGGACGAGATTTGTTGGGTGGGTTCGATGTGTTTTATGGGCCGTGCAGGCCGCCCAGTCGATGGCCATTACGAGGACGTTAGAGAGGAATCCATGAGGTCGGCGCGTCCCATAAATGATTCTCCTGACACCAGCTAGTGGCTCCTCAGCCGTGCTCGTGACACGTTCCCAAACCTCATTACATCCAGTCTCCTTTCGTGCATACCTTTGACTATAGACCCTGCTGGGGGGGCCGGCGTCGCGTTGTGAGTTATGCGCGCCTGCAAGATTTCGGTAGTCACGTTGATAAAAGACGACTCGCCGCGTTGCTTTTTGATGCATATAATGGAAAAAAGACCAAGAGGGGGAAGATTAGTCCACTTTTCAAGCCGCTTGAAAACGCTTCTAAATAAATGTTAACATTGAGAAACATAGTGAGCGTTCACAATCTTTCATTCTGTGACACTTTTATGATTTCTGGTAGAGTTTTCAACAGTAAAAGACGAAGATGAAGCTGCCTGCACATCCTGTGCCTGTCCCCAAATAGAATGCAGGTAGACATCGTGCTGAAGGGTTAGTCAAGTGCACTTCCCCCCACCGAAGCCATGCTGAGAGTTGACATTTCACCATCTGTACTTTTTCCACACTACTTTTCACTCAGGAATACTCAAAAGTTCCTTCTTGTGTCTTCGTATCGCCCACGCTAGACCTCTGAAATAGCGACACAAGACCCTCCCAACTGTTTGCCGTGACGACGGAGCAAAGTGAGAGGCGCATACTGTTAAAGGTATGTGAGAAATTGCACCTCGCATTTCACAGTGGTGATGAAGGGTCACTTCAGTATTTTGTCCATCCGGTCCGTCTGCTCACACAAGCACTTTTTGATGGAGCGACATAGACAGCCGAGTCGTCCCCGAGCAATCACGCCGCCGCCCGTCGAGCCGGTGCTGCGTCGCTCATTAATGGACCGGTTACAAAAAAGTGTTGCCCACATTATCTACTCGACTCGAAAACAGAGGCGAAAAAAAAAAACGATTCTCAACCGCGAAGTATTTTCAATAGAAACTTGCAAATGCGTATTAAAAAGCAAAAAACTAAAAGTTAACAAGGTTAACAAACATACCCGGATACTACTTTCTCAGAGTTAACCAACATAAGCGAACAAATGGCCCAAACCAAATGTTCATCTCTACGACGGGTTGAAATCTCCATGTCTGCGCTGCTGGATTCTCACGTTCTGTGCGGTTGCCTCCAGGGTGAGTGATCTGACAATGAGCGATCTAACAATGGCGCTCAACCGCTTTAACAATCCAGCGCTGCCCTGCGCCAATTATTTCACACATGCAATGGAGGAAATGCTTGAAAGAGCTAGAGCCCCCCCCCCCCCAAAAAAACTTAACTTTTCGTCCATATTCTGGCGTTCATGGTTCGCTTCTCCCCGGACTTCCACTGGGCATTGATCACAGCCGAGTGGGGTCTTACTAACAGAGCTTCAGCCGTGTGTAGAGGGTAACAAGGTGAACCAAATAATAACGAGCAAAAACCCCAAAAAGTAAGAGGTCTCCGACGTGACCAGAGTATTCCCCTCAATCCGAGTCATCAGACACGATGCTCCTGCCGGCATAAAGGGGCTCTGGGTGCAAAGTATCAAAGCGCAGAGGGGGGGACGGGGGGTTTCGTTTTCCGTGACCTCCTGACGCTGTGCAGCAAAAGTACAGAAATGAAGAGGAAAGCTCTTGAAAAGACGCCGCGTCTTCTCACGAACCAGCACCGGCTCGTTCCCCAGATTTCGGGGTGAACCTGGACGACGGCGCCCGGCGCTGCAGCATATGTCCACAGTCGTCAACAACCCCCCCACCAACTCCCCCCCGTGTTTGTTGCTCGGATCTCCCTATGAAGAGCCTTTTGGGAGTGTCAGCGGAAGCTGTTGAAAAAGCAAACAGTCATTATCTAGAACCCGGGAAACTTTGAGCAGCTTGTAGCCTAGCGTGAGGCCGTCTGTTGGAGATGTAAGACCTTCACGAAGCACCTTCAGAGACACGCTATCTGATCATTTGGTGCAGCAGCCAATGTTCCCAGTTTCAGTCTGCAGCATCTGCGAGGATAGAATATCTTTTCCTCGTGCATTTAGAACTAACTTAATGTCAGCACAGTAGGAAAGCTTCTTCCTCTTAACCACTCGGGTGGTTTCAACTTGGGGCGCAAAGATTAAGGAAAGGTCCAACAAAATTGTTGTGACAAACGTTTATCTCCTTTCACCGCGACAAAAGGCTTGCATTTCCCACTCGGCCTGTTGTTGCAGCGCTTTTGTTGCATCTTCCACAGACCTGGGCTCAATGTGGGATCTCGTTTCCAACACAAGTGAACGCAACGAGTCGCACCAACACCAAGTTGTATTAGGTTGGGAAGGGTTATGTTTTCCATTAATGCATTGATCAGGCTTCACGGGTTCAGACTTCATTGGGAAGGGAATGAACAGAGTTGTAAAATCACAAAATTGCATCATTTAAATCCTCGAGGGTGGAACCGGGATCTAATTCCTGTAATAGGTGAATTACGCGTATTGCACACACTGTATGTAGAAGGGCAGACCGACTAAAGGTCACTCGACATTGGACCCAAACCGGAGGGCTTTTCTTTCAGTTACCGGGCCCGTTTCTAATGGACTTTGAAACGAAATGGCTGATGTCCACGGGGCGCCATAGATCTCCCACCGCGCCACTGTCACATGACATTCGAAGGCCTCAAGGTGACGGGTACTTACAAGTTGAATTTAAGGCTGCTTCACTCCGTTGAAGGCAGCCAGACTATCAGAAATTGGTGCTCTGCTAGCGTGGGCACCTGGGATATGACAATCCATGATTAGAAATTGATTTTGTTTTTAACCTCGGGTTCAATTATCGGCGTTGTTCTTTGATGGCACCATAATGGCCCATCTGCAAATGCAGCCAGTCGCAACTCATGCATTTTGTTTTCTCTTCCAGCAGGTTTGATGAAGCTGTAATTGATTCACTAATTGCCTTTAATTATAAAGTAAATGACTTCTCTCTACCACAAGTTGGGTTATCTGTTTTGCCGGCTATCAAAGGAGAAGTTAATAAACTGGATGATAGGGTTAACAATGACAATCAGCGCTGTAATTCTAATCAGATCCAAATATGCATGAAGCAATGCAATTACTTCATAAGCATATAATTGCTTTGTATAACATCTGCAATCTTGAAAAACAATTATATTAAATTGTTTGTAGAATTTGACCCAATAAATCATATGCTTCAGTGAACGGCACCATGGACATTGTTATTGTTAAAGAATCTTCAGCTTTTTGTTGTTTTTTTGTTTGACGTGTTGGGAGGTTACGTCGCAGCAGCTGCCACTGAGCTATTTGCGGCTTATTGAGGGAAATGAATCACGGGGGCCGACTCATTATACCACGAAAACAAAAGTGCCCCCCCCTCCCTCCATGCTCGTTGGGAGCGCAGGAAAAAAAGCGCACCGAGACTTCTGCTGCTGCTGCTGCTGCTGTTGCGGTTGTTGTTGAGTTAAACACACCGCTTGTTTCGCCAACCCCCCGATGAATAAAACATCGCAGCGCTTCGGGAGAAGACGGGGGGGGGGGGGGGGGGGGGGGGACTGCCTCGCTGCCCGCAACGCACTTCCCCTGAACGCACCGTGGACACTGTGTCTCTGCTTTGACACCACACACACACACACACACACACACACTTTGGTTTTCACCCTCTGGCACCCATCAAATCCCACGTTCACATCCGCCTGCATACCCCACGCCGGTTCTGAGACACGCAACGAAAGGCTGGAGATTGGAAACGGCGATAGTAGCTGTTGCATTAGTCCGCCCCGCTTTAATATTTGAATAATCCCCTCAAACATTTATTGGGGTTTCTTCACATGCGATAATATCATTAGTAAGTGTTTGAGGAACGAAAGGAGCGGCAGAGATAGAAGAACAGGAGGGAGCTCTTTCACTTCCTGTCTCCTGAGACGCTGCCCCGTCAGCACAAACGCTCGGCTGAGTGCTTCCTACACAGTCCAACATCGTACATTCAGGAGTAAGACCTGCATCAATAATTGAGATCATGGAGGGAGGGGGGGGGGTGTCTGGGCAAGCTCCTTTTTACGGCCTAAAAAAAAAATAAACAAACTAAATTAGAAAAAGCGGAGGCTCGGAAAAAGGCCCTATGAAACTTTAATGGATGGAGGCTATTTAGCCGAACGGCTGACGGAAGGTTTCCAAAGACGTCTGAGTCGTAGAAAGGCGAGCCGAGCTGAAGGGTTGCCGCCGTGGGGATTTGTTTCGGGAGTCAGGCGGCGTAATGGTGATGAACCGCAGATGTAAGAGAGCAAAAAGTCAACTGTCTGGTTGAAATATAAATGCTGGAATTGGAAACATCTCAATGCGATTTTCAAAGCTGTTGAGGGGAAGAAGAACTGAAGGTGAGAGGTTTTGTTTGTGTTTTTCTTTCCTTCACACGATCTTCTTCGCTTAAATGATCTGCAAGCTGTAGGTTGGGGATTCAAAGGCCTGGGATTTTTCATGTTGTGTCACTCGTACACATGCAAAGATCAGACCTTTACATAACTAGTGCCTGTCTATTCTTCTGGAGGAATTCTTCTGGATATTTCCTGCCGAGAGTCGTAGTAGATTAGAAGGTTGATATCACTCTTAAGGATATACAGTCACCATTAAGCTTAAAGACATCTGTAAGCAGTCTACTCTGGTTGTTTAATCGGCACACTAGACGAGGTACGCGAACAACCTTTCATAGATTTACTGGGCGTTAAATGCCAGAATATTTTTCGGGCAGTTTTTGACAGACGAAAAAAACATGAGATGTTTGTCAATTTTTTTTTTTTTTTTGAGGAGTAGTGGTAGTTAGTTTCTGTTTCATTTGGACCGAGCCAAGAATATTTATGTGCTTCTCAGGCTTTCTGCAGAGATAAACCATGCAAACACGTAAAAGCACACAAATCATCTAACACATATTTCCAAAAAGCGAGTGACATTTCCTTCAACTTTGCAACTGTAAATTCCTTCAGACGAGCCGTCATTATTAACTGTCATTTCAATCCGGCGTGACTGAAAGATGCAAAAATAATCTTCAAACTAAGACGCCAAAATCCATTTTGGACATTTTAATCTCAGAGCGAATAATTGATTGACACCGAAGAAAGCTTCTGCGGCGTCGACGCTTGTGATGTTCGGTTCGCCGGCTCGTCTTGCTCTCGCGGCTTCTCTGTTCGTTCCGTTGCAGATCACGAAAAAATGTAATTGCTGTAGTGAAATCACAGTCACGGGCAAACAATATTCCACGGATTACGCCAGCCGACACTCTCTTTTGGTTCTGCAGCTCTGGCCCTCGCAGTTTGCGCCGATTTAATGATGGATTACCTGTTCCGATATCATAATGACTCATCACCTAACCGCAAACAGTCTTTTAATACTCGCCTTTCATAGAGAGAAGGGATGGGGAGTGTGGCGGGGCGAGAGGGGGGGGGGTTTCCTATTAGCTGCAAGTGTGGATGCACAAACACGGCCGTGATTCCAGAGGCAAAAGTTTCTTCTCCGGCATTAATTTAAAACGACTTCAAACTAACGGAGGACACCGGCAACGCATCGTGCGCACGTGCCGACATGGCCGACCGACCGTTGATTACAGTATGCTGGGTACTTATTATAATCATACTGTACACGCCTACCTCAATTCCACTGGATTAAAGCCTCAAATCTAAATGTCAAACAGGTCAACTAAGAGCCACAGTCATGTTCTGTTTCAATCTTATCTAAAAAAAAAAGCACCACGCCAGCCATCGGATTTATGTTAAAGAAAACAGTGCTAAGTACCTACATTCAATGGATTATTTAACATTTTACAAATTGATATCTTTAGTTAAGGTGCAAGTGTGCTTGACCGTTTTTCAGGTTTTTGAGATGGAAGACGTCCATGGTACACACACACACACACACACACACACACACACACACACACACACACACACACACACACACAGACGAGAGGAGAGAGTTTAGGGGGAGAAGTTCAAACCCATCTTGCTGCTGCGCCTCTGTGCAGCACGTCAATCACAGCACGAATGGGTTGTGGATGTTCCCAAAGCTTTCCACCGTCCCAAAAGCATTTCTGCGAGAGTGAACTGACCTTCAGGGTTTTTTTGCAATCGGAACCAGGTCAGTTCTCAATGGGCGGGACTCCGAGTGCGAGGTCGGACATTTGGATTCGTTTGGAAATGAACACTGTCTCCATCGTGGAAAAAAAATGAAAGGGTGGCGTATTATTTGTGTGGGTTTGCGCCGGCGGCACCGAAACAATAGTATCTGAGGCCGATGCAAAAAACAAAGCAGTAGTGCATCTTAAAGGCGGTGCTGATTGGGTGCTCGGTGAGGTGTCCTCATAAATATCCTACGTTTAAATGATTATACACATTATGAGATTATGCAAAGGGAGACTTGGCCTGGGCTTCCGAATGCAACACTTCAAACAATATACAGTGACACAACTGCATAGAGAAAAATATCAGTGTGAAACTGAGTCAGCTTGCAGCAGCGGCTTTTTTTTCTGTGTGTGAACTGCACCTCGCTGAGAACGTAGCGTAAGGAGTAGCGGCTAATCCACTGGGACGACGTCTTGGACTATTCTGGGAGGGGGGAGGAAAAAAGGCTGCTTCAGCAAGTAGCAAAGTACAGGAGCAATGGCAATGACAACCCCCTCCACCCCCCCCGTTCCTCCCCCCCACACATACTTTACATACAAATAGCTGTCAAAAAAAAAATGGCCTGTTTTGAATAAAAGTTTGCCCGGGACGAAAAACACAAATATATGAAAGGACAAAAGCAGCCCAGTGGAGCAGACACAGGAAGCATGAAATAAGATATTAATGTGTTCTAAATTGAAACACGTTGCGTCGTGACTTTGGAAATAAAGTAAACTCGTGTCACTTTCATCCCTTTTTTTTAATATAAATGTTATTATTAGCGTGGATACTTTCGCCCCGGATGCCTCGCGGTGTGGAAAAGTAATGAGGTTTGTCATTGTGAGAGGTCGCCGCGGGGTCTCCGTGGAGGTCAACGAAGGGTTGAGATGTGCAGTGTTCACTATGTTAGGGTGGGATCAAGTGCTCATAGGGTTACTAGAATACTATAATACAAAAAGAAAAAATACAATTCTCTGTTTGGGGTGATCAAATATTTTTCAATACAAACAAGTGAGTAGTACATCATTCCTGACTAGAAGACCGTAATGGTAGGTCAAGGGTCAAATTGCGGTGGAACCTCTGTAATCTAAACCATTTCATTTGGTTTCTAAACCACCATAATCACCGATCGCCATTAGCGTCGTTGCATATTCTAAGATGAATGAGGCGAGAATACCACAATGTTTGTGGTATTCATTTTGAATTCGAGCAACGGCCATTTGGATAGAATAATCAAGAAAAATGAGACAATTATCCATCAAGGGCATTACAGGAGGCAGGAGCCAATTTATCCCTGACGAGAGCGCTGCGAATGGGGCTTGATAAATCATCAGGAAAAGGGCCTATCATTTGGCCCCCGCGGCCGAAAAAATGCAGCGCAAGCACATTTCCAACCACGAAGGGCCTAAGTTAGCTCTTAACCCCCCCCGCCTCGACAGTCTATCAGAGGCTGTGCGGGCTTCGGAGGGAGCCTAACAGCAGGATGTGCTGCGTGCCGGTCAGGTGACCCGAAAGAACAAAACGTTTCCGGGACACTTTTTTTCCAGTCGGAACACGAGGGGTCAAAGTCCGACCACGGCTCGGGGTCCACGCGACGGCGAAAAGTTCAAACGAAAGAACAGGCCTTTGGTTTTAAAGTGTTGAGAGAGGATGAGCTTTGATTCAAACATTCCAACACGGCCGAACCGTGCTGCCTCGCCAAAACAAAGGAGCGTGTGAGCAAGACACTGATGCCGTTTAACTGTTTATTTAAATTGAAATGAACCTGGGTCCGATCTCGCCTAAAGGGCTTTGTTCTTTTTTTTTTTTTAAGTTATTACTGTAATTCCCCTGCAGAAAGTAATATCTATATCTCGGGGAGGGTTAAGAGGAAGGGAACCTGTGTCGGCGGAACTCGACAGGTCTGGCAGAGGGGCTTTTTTTATGTGTCTCTTTCATTTTCAGCAGCGCTCGTCCTTGCGAGGGGCGCGCTTGATTTGTTGTCCTGCAGATGCGCCGTGTGGGCGGCGCTCGGGCAGACACACCGGGGGGACGCTCAATCTTCCCTTTGAGATTAGTCTGGGACTTTCTGGGGCTATTGTGAATTTATCACCCCTCAAGGTCAAAACCTTTTCATTTTTTTTTTTTTGGCAGATGATTGTAGACACGAAAGAAAAACTCAAAACTCAAAACTTTTGAGTGTAAGTATCTTGTTTTTAATTGTAAGTAAAAGCGTTTAACATTTTTTTTAGTGACAGGTGGCACCCGCATGATGACATCATCAAGCCGACAACCTTACACTTATGTATTCGTTTATTAAATTGCATGTTTTGGTCAAGCAAAACACTCCCCCCGCCCCCCGTTTCAAAGCCTCTACCTCACGCAGACAAATTGCGGTGTAGCCGAACCCGTCGATTGAGTTCGGCGGCGGGCGATTGAACCTGAAATGACGGGTGCGAAGAGACAATTTACAAATCCAAATCAAGTGACAGCTCTGCAATCACCGTGCTCTCCGTCCGTCTGACGCCGCTCCTCCGGTAAGAAATGAAATGAAACAAATACGCCGCTGTGTAATTGGCCCTCAGTGAAAGCGATGGATGACTCAGAGAGGCTCGTTGGGACGCGGACGCACTTTCAATGATTATTGACGCCTGTAATTGGGCGGTTTTACACGGGAGCATCGGTCATACATGTACATGTGCTGAAGCTGTTTAAATAAGAGATCATTTTCTCCATTACTAAAGTGCCAATACCACACTTTGAAGACGCTGTTGGCTCACCTTGAGGAAACAAAAGCACATTGATTCGGGGGATTACATCCTATTGGTAAACATTATTTATTTCTGCTACGTATCACGTCATACTGGAACTTCAAGTACAGCAATTAAGTAGAAAACACTTTTAAACTTACTCCAATTATAGATTATAGACTATTACCCAGTGCCGGCCCGAGCCTCTTGGGGGCCCTAAGCAGAATTTTATTTGGGGGCCCCCCTCCCACCACGCACAGTCACCTGTGCTAGAAGATTATTGGCACAAATGTCACGCTATACTGTTATAGCAAAAATTATAAACGAATACAGTGAGGTTATAATACAAAACTAGGGCTGCTTGCAGCATAAGCGAAACTAAGCGGTTGCTTAGAACCGACGCATTTCGACGCATTATTTTTTCTTTTATGAGAACAGCTGTCAATGAGAGAGGCCCGGATGATAGATGGCTCACTCGGCGAGCGGGCCAGCAAGGCCATTTCAACTCGGGGACATTCACTTAAAAAAAACGAGTTCTCTTTCACAATTTCTATCCTCCATCCTCGCCGGTGTCTATTGGACTACAGGCCTGTAGTATGAAACAACAACTAAAGCAGCACAACACAACAGAAACTCCCTACGGAAAAGCCTTGAAATGGATTATCTGTCCTGAAACGCCCACACTCCTCTTCCTCGATTCCTCTCTTCTCTCTCACCACGTCTCCTGTTCTAAGATCCAAATTATAAATCTCAACTGGAGGGTGAAAGATAAAGGTTCCCACGGGAACACTGCCTTTATGTAAAGAAAGCGGGAGCAGCATGCGGCTGTTGATGCAACAGGGAGAACAAAAAAAAAAACACACGGAGATGCCTGTTTAACCAAACCACGCTACAGATTTCCTCACAGGGAGAATTTAAATAAACGCACCTTTTATTTGGTACGATGGCCGCACTGCAAATGACTGACAAACGTTGCTAAAGGTACTACATGAAGTGAAGGCAGGCGTCCTTAACCTCTGAGCTGCTCCTGAAAGGCGAACAGTCCGACCCGACAGCCCTTTCCACACGCTTCACAGAGAGAAGTACAAATGCTATGGTAATGCCTTTTCTTTTTAACAAGACTTTTACAACTTCCTTTTTTTTTATAGAGGAAATCTACAACAATACCATAGCTCTCGTCCGCAGAGGACGAAAGTGCTTTTTTTTCCCCCCGACATCCCTCACACTACCACACTATTTAACGTTTGAGTCTCCGGGTGAACAGTTTCCATGGCAACGCGTTGAGAGCTAAAACCCTTCTGCTAACAAAACGTTGGTAAAAGACACCTTGAGCCGTCCGCCTATCACTCGTGAACAATCCAAAGTGCCTCCTTGTGACGTTGCGTGCGTCGAGTGCGGGTGACAGAAACTTCGGCCGATCCTGCAGCCTCAGCACTCTGCGTGTTGGCCCTTGACTTAAATGACAAAACACAGAGTTTTGCACATCCAAGGGACGGGATACGCCCGCTAACTTGGAAAACGTTTGAATTGACTGCAGCGTTTTTGGATCCGCTGACCTCACTTGGCGACGGGGGTCAGCGACCGGCGACCCCGCATATGCAACCGGAACGCACACACATGCACATGCCTTTTCATGGCCCGATCAAACATTTCGCTCGCTTCCTATCGATCTTGAGTGCCGAGACGCGAACGCAGGCCAAACGTTAAAAGGAGTGGGATCAAACCCCCCCGTGAAGAGCGAGAGTGTCTCCCATGAAAGGCAACTTTCCTGGCAGACGCGCAGCAACGCAGCAGATGACCCGGCTTAATTGGCTTCGTTGGACACACGCGGACGCGAGGGATTTTGCATTTGCGTTTTTTTTTTTTTTATCCAATGGATGCCGAAGACACATTTAATTACATGGAGCACAACCGGAGGAATAAAATGTTTTCGCATTTTTATATTGCTGTAATTGATTAGCGCTGCGGGCGAAATCATCCCGTCAAAGACACATAAAACTAGTCAGAATGCATCCACCTGTTTCCTCTCTTTTCTGCCTTCCTGACTAACACATACTTTACACACACATCCTCTGTGACCTTTAATTTATTCCCTATTCAAAGGGCTGCAAAACGAGGCTCTGCGTACAGTTTGTGTGCTCTGCAGCCTCCCGTCGCGTTGGCTTAGACCGCGCCGGCGTAACCCTCTCCTCCTCGTGCCTTCAATAACTCCGCGGGGGTCGATTAATGAAGCAGATTTCCAGCCATCATGCTGGGTGCAAACTGTTCAATTATGCATCTTGGAATCTCCTTATATCATGTTTTCAGTAGCCTCACCAGCTCTGTGGGACCGGACCCCCCCCGCCCCCCCGCAGACGAGCCTCGGTAGCATGTGCTGTATTTGTTCCCAGCGAAGACCTTTTTGCAAATTAAAGCGCACCGAATAAGACATTCACATCTTTAGCAGCTGAAGTATACCTGCAGTGCCGGCCCGAGCCTCTTGGGGGCCCTAAGCAAAATTTTATTTGGCGGCCCCCCTCCCACCACGCACAGTCACCTGTGCTAGAAGATTATTGGCACAAATGCCACGCTATACTGTTATAGTCAAAATTATAAACGAGTACAGTGAGGTTATAATACAAAACAAGGGCTGCTTGCAGCCGCTTAGTTCGCTTATGCCTTGGGCCGGCCCTGTATACCTGTGTTAAGAGTTCTTCTTTACGCCCGCATCACAAAGCTGCTGCATCTGTTTTGTTTTCGGGCAGTATTGTGGCGGCAGCTAACGCAAGATGTGCCTGTAGCATGACAACGTAAATGAGAAACACTTCATGACACGCAGCGTGCAGAGGTGTGCTCGCGCATTCGCGTACTGTACTCTTAAAAACTTGTGTTGGTCCGAGCATCTGTGCCTGCGGTCGGGGATGATTCCCCCGCGAGCAATGCAACAGGTGAGTGGGTGGACAAAACACGAGATCAAATCAATAGTTTCAGCCTGCGCTTAATTGCACGGCGGGAGCCAAGGTTTTTTTTTATTACGAGCTTTGGTCAAACTTTTAATATACCTCCACCCTCTGGAGTGTGGTGTACCCAAACACCTGGCTGTGTCTTGGAAGCAAAGGCTTTTTCTCTTGGTTTTATATACCCCTTGTCTTCCAGTCAACCTTAGCCGCTTTTAGTTTTCGGAGGGGAGGAGGGGGGGAATAGTTTACAAAAAGCAGGAAACGCAATGAAGTCACAGCATCCGAATTAAGCCTCTTATGAGATTAAAGTATTCAGCCCACCTGCTCTGCTGAGGAAATTATTAGAAAACAAAAAGGTTTACCAAGCGAAGAGATTTAAAGTGAACTGGAGATTTTCCTCCTCGCTTCAGACGTAATGCCATTGAAATGCGCGCGCTGCGTATTAGTGATGCAGTCTTAACTTTTAATCAAATGTGGGATTCAGAGGAATCGCGTTGCTCCTCCGAAAAACACCTGAGGTTGAGTCCTCTACCTGTAAGCTGCTCATTATAGCGTTACGGTATATGCGATATTTGAAAACAACAGATAATAGAGAATAGCGTGGAGAGGTGATCAAGGTTCTAATTGAGAAAATCCTGATTTCAAAAAGAAGCCCAAGAACGTAATGTGCTCCAAATATGACACAAATGATCCGAGATCCATAATCCAAGATTAAACCCGTTGAATGCATCGCGCCATAAGCCGCATGCGACTCACACAGCTACCACGGCGAGGAAGGCGAAGCGTGACCCATCGATTTCATTAATCAGGTTTCCGCTGACATATTAGTACACTCATTAGCTTAACAAATGAGCCAAAGGGGCATCTTTGGAGATGTTGTGCTCCATAAAGTGCATCTCTGTTTGTGTTCCTTCTCGACGGGCGGATGCGTGCGTTCGGGTTGTTGTGGGAGGACTCGGATGTACCGTAAATAATGCATGAGTGTGTAGAGCATGTGCGGTGGGACGTGTGATAAAGCAGGCGGCATCTCAAAAATAAAACTGTGTCCTGGGATTTTTGCTCCCAACAAAAGATTGTATCACGGATAGTGCCAGAAATAACAGTCATCCTGGCATTCAGACTTCAGCGCATCTACCGCCGTGCTAACGCTAATAAGAGCTAAACGTATAGTATGCGAACGCTAATAACGGCTAAACGTATAGTATGCTAGCGCTAATGACAGCTAAACGTATAGTATGCTAACGCCAATAACAGCTAAACGTATAGTATGCTAACGCTAATAACAGCTAAACGTATAGTATGCTAACGCCAATAACAACTTAAACGTACAGCACAGCTGGAAATTGAATTGGCCACTTTTCCAATGTTCACCTTTGGGAGGTGCTAGAGGAAAGGTGAATCAATTAAGTTATCGAAAGATAGTTTCGTTCATCCCAGTTAATAGTGACTGACTGACCAAACAGGGTGGAGAAAAGGGATTGTTCAGTAGTATTTGTCAGATGTTGTACTTTAAATACCAACAACGCTATTAAAATCCCTTTTAATCTGAGTCCGGCTAACACTACCGTTGTCGTCTGCAACATTGATTGATGTATCAGCACTTCATGGGGAGCTGCTGCTCTTCCTCTTAGTTGGTTTATTGCATCAATCAAACATGGGGTCCTTTACTCCGATTCTGCAATTCTGACCAAAGAACTAAACTACAGCTCAGAACGCCAATGTCAGTCCCTCCTAATAAAGCGTAGTACAGTGATCATCATTGCTATGGGTATTTATACAAAACCTCATCCAGCCTTTTATCTAGATCTTTTTCAATAAAAAATAAATAAAAAGTCCACTTCCTTTCCACAACTTCTGTTGGGTGTTTGATTTGGATTCGTTTCATGCCAGCTGCTCGCGGCGTAATATTACACCCGGCGGCCCCGACTGTCCAGCCTCTTTCCTCCCAGCAAACAGATGTGTGGGCAAGGCACAAACAAGCTCCCAAAGCTCGGCCGGGTCCATAAATAACCCGTTTGTCTTAATCCATCAAGTTTGTGGATGTAGAAGCCAGTGGCTTTTGCAGCATGTGGAGGCCGAGTATTAGCTGGATGTCTGCGGTATCATGATGTATCAGCTTATACTCTTTCAACAGGGCCTGGTCCACTACAAGGCTATTATGCCAGCCTAGTGCCACCAATCCATCACGCTTAAGCACCGCGCGGCCTATTTCGCTTGGCCGCCGGCCACCGTCACCCTCTGCTCACCCATTTTCATACTCGAACCTGCGGATGTGAATTATTCATAAGGGTGAGGTGTTTGGACAAATGGTCAGAAGGTCACAGGCATACGGGGGGGAGCGGCCGCATTTTTATATATATATATATATATATATATATATATATATATATAAAAACAGCGGTGGAAGCAGTGCTCCGATCTTTTATTCAAGTTTGTACGTTGGCGTATCGGCCAACGTACAAATAATCCAGTCGAAGTCGTGCATTCGAACGAGGTACAAGGCTCCGACACGAAATGTACCCGTTCTGCAAGTAAAAAAAGGCCCCTAAGAAATATTTCATGGTATGGCCTGGGTTGTTATTATTGACGCACCGGCGCGTAAACAGGATTTTGCCATTGTTGCCGGATGGGATGGAACAAGTTATAAATACTTAATTCTGTTATGTAGGTTATTTTACCGATGCCTAACCCCAGAGGTCAGGCCCCTCCAAGAGGGTCATGTTACTATGAGGCCCAAAGACACAAAGAATATCAAAACATAACACTGCATTGTCTTATATAAACTTAGCACATGCTGTGATCTAAAAAGAAGCTGTAGCTGTCCAGCAAATTATCCCAGAGCTTTTCCAATTAAAAGCAAAAAAAAAAGTGACTTTTTCAATTAAAAATGGCAGAAAAAAAACGTTTAAAAATGTCGGTTACAGAAACAAAAGAAGAAAAACAATAGTTGCGTTGCCCTCGTCCCTCAACAGTCATTTAACACACCGAGCAGGTGCGTTATTTTCCCACTTTCTAATTATATCCTTTTATCGGGCCGCCCTGTGATTGGTTCCAGGTGATAAGCAGGGAGTCACAATGGAAAAAAAAACAAGCAATCATAATGTCGAGAATTAGAGGTGAGAAAACCGCTTTCGTGTTATCGCACCGTGGAGTAAAATAGAAAGCAGCAGTCGATTTGCAAATATTACGTGAGGTGCCGAGGTGTGGCATGGCAATCAGTGACTCACTTTCTCCTCCAGGAACACTTTCAGTGCAAAGTTTTTTTTTTTTTTTTTTTTCTTGTAGAACTTGGTTAAAACAATGTTGACTATGGGGGGAGGGGGGAGGGGGGGGGTCCCATGCATGCACAACGGCGGGATGATGTGAGCGCAGGTGCATGGACGTCGCATTGCTAATAGGTGATGGTTTAACGTTGCGAGCCTTCTACTTAAAAAAGAAACTCCAGATGCTCCGCCTGAGAACAGAATGGAGCTGCGAACAGCAGACGCTTCTTTTTCTTTTCCCCGAAATGGTTGCAAATGGCTTTTCGGTACCAAAGTACGCTGTTGATGGGAGCCAACTGGTCCGGAAATAGGCGAGGAAATGACAAACATCTGAAGCAGCGTCTCGACGGGAACCTGTGTGTGTCACAGATGCAAACTAAATATATATGTTATAAAGTAATTCAGCTGGTTTGTTGTTGCGTGGCTGCCTTACCTAGTGGTTGTAGTGTTGTACCACACGGTTCTTTTATTCATGCCGTAACAAAAACACTGATGACTATTTTAGTCACAATCGGTATCAACATGATGGAAAACAGAAACCAGTTTGATCTCCCTTTACTGGCTCTAATCTGCAACATCACTACGCAGCGTGGTGTTTCTCATCCCTGTTTGTCCGGATGAGTCATCGCCGCTAAATGAGATTCCTATTTTCTGGGCGATTTACGACAACAAGTTCCATTCTGATCAGCAGCCAGTTGGACCTGTCAATTAATCAACCTCCCCGGAGGACTACTTTGTTTTTTTTTTCCATTTCAAAATTGACACCCACCCGCACTTCCATTAAACGGATATTTCATTTGGCGTATTAAACCTCATTTGTACCAAAACAATAGAGCGGAGGTATTATGCTGTTTTTAAATCAGCAGGCCTTTGTCACAAGAGGAACAAAGACGTAATGGTGCCATTTATGTATTTTTAGTACTAATACTAATTTACCAGCAGAAGTCCGGCATTGGAAATGTTACTTGAGCAAAACACACGTATAACAAACTATAATATGTACCTTTTATTATTTAAAAAGAACGTCACCCCATTATTTGAATACTATTGTATTGTATTGTATTGCATGGATATAAATGTTGTAGTTGGGTAAATTGGAACAATATTTAGATATTCTAGAATTAGATACTCTAGAGTTGTTTTATATCGACATATTTCACATATTGTAGTAAATTAGAGTAAACTCCAAAAAGCTGTGCAATGAACTTGACTCTTACATCTTGCATAATTGTATCCCATTGAGATAGCGGACAACGGTTTCTGTCAACACTCACGTCCGTTTCCTTTTTCCGGTGCGACATGAAAGCCAAGATTCAACCCAACACATCGGCACATCAAACACACAATGAATCCTCTTTGGCAAATGTCAGCCTCTTTTAACAAAACGCTCCTTAAAGCTGCTCTCACACGTGTTACAAAAAGCTTTCTGAAACCCTCCAACAAAGTCCGAACAACAATTCGTATATCGAGAGAAAGAAATGCACTGTGAATGTTTGAAACATTTTTTTTTTCCCAGAGAAGAACTGAGAGAAAATAAGGGCTGTTACAGCACTCAGTGAGGAAAGTATGAAAGCCCAAGGACGGGTCCTGGCTATCTGGTAGATTGACAGCAATAGAAACCCTGGATATCCTCGCCGCACAATCATCATGGGACCTCGTTTGCACAAACACATCTGAAAGCAGCATCTGAGAATGTACTAATGGCTCACGCTTGCAAGACCCACACAGGTCAAATCGATGGGATGCTTTGGCTCCAGCACTGTTCTAATGTATTGCCAAGGGTTTTCCCACTGTCGCCCAATTTACAAGTTAGGAGACTTGTAGATGCTTGTAGCCAATAAGCCGAGCGCTCAAACTTCAGATTTCCTGGCCCTCGCTCGTCCTAAAAATGTCCACAAGTGTAGTACATGAAGAGCAATTAAAAGCGGCACGACGTATGTTCCGCGCGGTGCGAAAGCCAGCGGACATCTCTCGGGATGCATTATCATCACGTCTTTTTCGGCATTTGTCCTGTATCCACTGGAATGTGCGACCCTGGATCTGAACTCACCCTTTCTTACCCGTGAGAAGTGCCAGTTCAAACTGTGAACTGTTGAATAGTCTAATAAAAGATTATTAAAGAAATACGCCTGCAATTATCCCCCTAAAAAACCCATTGGCGAGATGCTATATCCACATTTCTGGCTACGGCTACTATGAATCGTTATTATGGTTACGCTTTGACTTGTCTTCAAAACAAACTCTTAATATATCTTGGTTTGGTGATTCACGTAATCTTTCCGTGGACACTATTCAGGGGTTATTTTGTTGTCAAAGTCCCTCCAGCGTCATTAGAAACAGTCCAGGCCTGTTTGTCGGGGAGTTCGGAGGCTGCTGGCTGTTCGGTAACAGCAAACAACGCAGATTGTGTTGACAATCTGGGCCCCATGATTGTGACAGATTACAGTCAAAGTCATTTTAATTAAAACTGGGGGGAGGCCAGTTGTTGTCAATACAGTAACATCTTCCAATAAACAAAAATACCACAATTGACATCCAGACGCTTTTGAATAAAAGGTTATGAATGCCTGTTAGTCATTACTCAGCATCTGAATTTGTTGAAAAAAAATCTCCCGCCACGAGCTCGACGGGGAAGAGAGAATGCGCAGAAGCCTGGTTTTTCCTTTTAATTATAGTGGAATTAGAATTGCAACCCGCCGTGCTTTTATTATTTCTAACGTGAAATAAGTATCATCGGCGAGTGGCTTCGACCGTCACTACCAGCAGCCCCTCTCGCAAGAGGACAATCTGCTCGGTCATGAAATATTCATAGCAATATTAAGGATTCAACTTGGGCCGTCATTTGCCATACTTCATTTGAAGTGTGTCTTGAATTCCCAGATGCTTTGATGTCAGTGTTTTTTTTTTTTTTGTATATTTGGATAGAGGGTTGACAGAGCGCCGGCAAGCCGCCGTGGTACTCGAGCTCCTCGGCGACACTCGTCCCCCCTCCCCTGGCTCTTCCTCCCCCCCATGGCTGTTCCTCCCGCGGACCCTTGAGGAAACCAAATACCTGTGTTTTAACGTGCACTTCATATCTCGGTCCCAGCAGTGCTCTGCGGGGGAGGGGGAAGTGGGGGGGCGTTATCCCAGCAGAGAACAACACATCATTTTCTCCCGTCAAGCCTTCCGTTAGGCCTCATCACGGAGAGCAAGTACTCAACACCCATGGTATTATTAGTCTCCCAGGGAGGCTTTTTTTTTTCATTCAATTTTCCCCCCACAAACGCTGCACTGTACCGAGGTCTCTCCGGCGTGCAGCGGATAAAGCGAGGAACTAGGAGAGAAGAGCAGAGGCACAGCTCCTGGTAATCTCTGTGTGCGGAGTGATATCTGGAGAGCTATAGGTGATCCGACGGCCGCAGTGTTTGAGGAAAGATCAGCGCAAAATGTATGGAAGGGTTTCTCCCCCCTCCCACCACTGGCCTCTCGCCGCTCTCTAGTCTCCGCACATCTGCGCATTTCTGAGGGGGTTTGTGACATCTGTGATTTCGGCGCGGCGGCTTGTGTGATCAATGGAAGCCCTCTCAAGTCTTTCATACAATGCGGCGGCACAGTCAGGGAGATTCTCCGGCGCGATACTTCATACAAATATTTGCACGTAAATAGAAGCGGGGGGAAATATTGCTCGCGAGCAACTTCAATGAAGAGGGAGTGGATTTACTTCCCCGGCATACACCAGATCCAATCTGAGGCATCTGGAACATTCAGGAAAAAAATAAATAAATAAAAAAAAAAACCTCCTTCTGCTGTAATTTCAACGGGGCCGCACAGTTCAATCCGACTCTAACTTTCAAAGCCCGAGGCTTAATCCCCTCACCGGTGGAGGCGTTTGTTTGAGGATCGCCCGTACTGCTGGCACCGTCCTTGCCTCGCCCTCCAAAGGCGCACCGGCAGATCTTCCTCCAAGTTTCCTCTTAAAACCGAGAAAAAAAGAAAAAAAAAAAAAATCTCCCCCCAGCCTGCATTGCCGCCTAATCTTCAGATTTATCGCTCAGTTTTGTTTTGCTGACAATTTGGAAGTGGAACACTTTTTTAAAAGGCTACTTTTGCTTATTTCGGTAATAATTAGTGGAGTAGCGTGAAATCAATAACGCAGAGCCAATGGTCGTTAACTTTTCTTTTTGACATTACTAGAGCAGCGAATGGAAATTTTCTTTGATGATCTTGTGGCCTTTGCAATGAACAACAAGCAATTATCGAATGCCACTTTCCAATAAGGACGCGTGGAATGCCTCTCACAGTCGAGAGGCATTCAAAGCAGAAGGAAATTACAGTAGAAATCATTTTGACCTTTAGCTTTTTCAAGACACGGGGGAGGTGAAGATAATGTGAGATCCTGGATAAACAGACATTAATGTATTCATGAGTCCTCTCCTTACAGAGGAACCCATGAAACCCAAATGAAACCAAAATCAAACAGTCGAGTAATGAGAATTATCGCCCAGCTGTTTATTACTTTTCAGTGGCATCGCAAGTTTGGTTGCGATATTTTGTCTCATTTTCAAGCCCGCGAGCAGTGTTTGTTCTGCAGCGTCTCATCCCTTCTTGCATTGATCACGAGGCAACCTTTCTGGCGTCGTCATCGCCGGCGCTCGAACAAGAGTGGGCGCCGGCCGCGGAGTGAACGTCCACGATGCCTAACGAGGCATCTGAGCTGCCCTTCAGGAAGAGAGGAGGGCGCTCGGGAGGAGGAATAATGTCCTCATCCCCCAATTCGACACACTTGAAATAAAATGCTGACCATTTTGAAGGCGTAAAAGCGGGAAGTCTCCGAGATGATTTTTTCTTTTTTACTCCTATTCAGCACTTTCAGAGCAAAAAGGGGCCTTAGACAAAGGAGTCGTCTGTCAGATTAAAGCCGAGCTTCTCTCCATCCTGCCGAGGGAAATTCCCCAAAGCTTTTTGGAATCAAGTAAAATAATCTCAATCCTTGCATCATTTTTCATCACATCCCACTGCTAAGATCCTGGCACCAAATATATTTTTTTTGCATGCTATGAATATCAAGTAATGATAAAAAAAAATCATTAAATCATTAAACTATCAGCATGCAGATCTCACCTACTGACTTATTACCATCCAAAGACTTGGTGTGTGTGTGATTTTTCTAAATTCAGTCGCACATTCCTGCGCAGTTTTTTTCTTTTTAAATAAACAGCCAAGGAAAAGAAAAATATTTGTGGTGTGTTTGTTGACAGCCCAGATAATAAGAGTTTATAATTCTGGAAAATCTGAGCTGACTCACCCACACTGTGAGGGATGCAGGAAGGGGGAGAGCTGCCAGTGATTGATCGCTGAGCTGTCAGGCGGAGCAGCGGACAGGGGATTGGAAAAGCCGGGATTTGAGAACACGCCAATAATTTATTTCTATAGAAATAAACATCCGTTGCATTTACAGCAAATCTGAGATTGACTGGTAAGGGTAAACAAAGTTTATTTTCATCCACAAACACCAACTCCTTTTGCAGAAGGCAATCTAGCCACAAAATCCGTCACAGCGAGGCATCAACAAGTGCTCAGCAATAAAATTTAGGTGGTTGTTTGCTTTTCGTGGAGCATTTAAGTCATTTGTAAGATTTTAAACATTCATAATTGATAACAGTTTGAGGTTTTAGAGGTTGTTAGTACTTCTCAGCAGGACCATTGAAATACCTGATCGCAGGTGACAAAAAACACATCGCAGTCTTTTGAAAATTTTGAAAATTTTCTGTCAAATTGACCAATAAATAATTGTTGGCGTCTGCCATTGTTGGATTGGACGAAGGAGCTCATGTGCTGTCGTTTCATTGGATCATCTCAACCGGTCCTTGACAACGTGATTGGACTACGCCTTTGTTGCGTTTGGCACCTTTCAAAAAAACATTCAATTTAAATTATTTACACGTGTAAAGTCTTAAACGTGGTATTAAGACCAGAAATCAACAGTTACGGAATGTTTTAATCCAACAGAACGCTCTTGTTCTGTTGGTTTACCAAGACTTACATGGAGGGATTGATTTTCTCGTCTACAGGGAACATAAAGCAGCAGCTGGTTAACGTACCTCTAAGACAGAGAACCACTAGCGCTCACAACACAATTCACCTACATGGATCACTGAAACTCACCAATAAAACAAGCTTTGCCGCTATCTTGTAAAACCCCTTCCTCCCATTCCACTTTTTAAATGCCGAGCTAAATTTGTTCCGGTGTCCGTAGAGTTTAACGTGGCCCATAACTCTTTGTCCAAACGCTTATTCCCCGTTTCATTTTGCATTTCCCTGTTTTCTCTTGGTGCTCGGCGAAGCAGCTCGGTGTCAGAGGAGAACCGCGTGGCGGCGGCGAGAAAAACGCTTCTCACGCAACAACAGCTCTGTTTATGCTCGAGCAGAGTCTCGACACCACGCCTGTTTACAAAAAAAGAGAGAGCACGCTGCAATCCTACGGGTAAGCGAGGAACGTTTCTTCCATCTGCTCACCTCCACCGAGCCACCGAACCCTTTCGGACAGTAAACAAGAAAAGTTTGAATTGTCTTTTGAACAAAGCTTTTTTTTTTTTGTATCAAAACAACTCTACTTTTAATGAAACCAGAATCAGTGGGTTTACCTCCTCCTCAGGTCATCTTCGGAATGACCTCTTCAGTAAAAGATCCCTATTAAAAATACAATAAGGATGGAAATGATTGTCGATTACACTTCAACAATTGTTACAAATAACTAAAAACAAAGACACGCATATGCTTACTTTACTTAACCAAGAGAAAGGTAAAATCTGAAAGGTTTTTTAGCACTAGTTCCGTTCTGAAATGCCTTTTTTTCCTCTCTGCACGTACACAAACATACTCCACGCCAATATTTACCATCACAGGGATTACATGTGACAGAGATCTCACAAAGCTAAAAGCCGGTAAAGAGAAACAGTCAAACAGATCAAATGTATCCCTTCATTGTGGAAGTGTCTCCCTGGCGGAGGAGTCCCACAGAGCAGCGTGAGCCGACTAACGTACACCGTAGCAGTGTAAATGTTTGATATCCGGGGAGACTTGAATGATGCAACACTAGTACCGACACGGGCCGATGTACCCTCCGCAGCGCCTGGATGCAGCGAGGGGAAGGTAGGAATAGATTGCATCGGACTCGAAAGAGGGAAAGTTCTGAGGCTTTAATTCCTCCGAGGAAAACGAACATCTGTATTTTTATCCATCTCCTCTTTTTTTTCCTTTAAAGGCCCGTTTCCATTTCCCTCCGGAGGAAGAACAACACTTGTCAAATATGATTTGTTGACGCCTTCTTTCATTTTCATCCTTTAAACCTTCAACAGCTTATATACCCGAGACGTCAGACCAGGCTATCGGAACTGAAACCACGGTGAGGCTTTCAACAAAACGGGGAGACTATTCATAGTCGAGCGTTTGACATTCATACCGCTGAAAAAAGGTGATTTGTGCTTTGATTATGGCCGCTGTTCAGCAGAGAACACAGCGATGGCGCCGGGTAACAGGAATGTCACAATCGCCAAGCAATGAACACACACACACACACACAATGCTTCCGTACTGACGTGGCTTTGTTACTGTATCGCTCTCACTCCCACACAACACTGCTGCATAAACCCGATAGTCCTGTGAGTCAGAGTTGATGTAAACAACAAGAGAGCTTCCTGTCCAGCCGGAGCCGAGCAGGAGAATGGGTATCAACCCGGCGACGTGTGATTTGCATAGACAGCACAGAGGGATTAAGGCTGTGATCTGTGGCGTCTCAGAAAATGGAAAAGCTGAAAAAAAAGAAGAAGAAAAAAAAAAAAAAAAATCCGTGAGCACCAGAAGCCCCTCGGATTTGTTTACATTTGATTCCAACCAGCAAATCCTGATCAGACAGTTATCCTGATAGGAGAAAAACATCCTGGCTACACATTTAAATATTTGTCGTCCCAACTTTTATCAACGACAGACAGACAACTGCGTGTCAGCGAGCATCATTCGGTATTATGTTCTACTTTGCAGCGTATCTGCGAAGGCTGGGCTAAAAAAATAAAATAAAAAAAAATAAAAAAGTCCCTCAATTTTATTTCCTGTCTTGGTCCTCCGAGAAGCCCGCGGAAGAAGACGCGAGATGTGACGTCCGTCAGCCCGTGAGTGTGTTTTTAACAGGCGCGGGCCGAGGCTGAAGGGGAATCCCCGGTGGCGCCTTGTCGAGCAGCCGCCTCGGTTGTTTGTTTGCGTACCAAATCGCTTGCGGGGGCCGTTTCGGGAGGGGGGATGGGGAGGGGGGACAATTCACGAGAGGTCAGACGGATCCATCTGCGAACGAACGGGACGCCGTGGAACACTTAGAGCTGGATTAGTGGACGGGATGGACTCCGTCTCGTAACAAGTTCACTGTGATCCCTGTGAGCTAAGTGCACATGCTTACGTCGGGTAAAGAATAAAAAAACGCGTCAAACTTTCACTTTCGCTGTCGCCGCGGCTGAGGCCAAATGTTGCAAAAACTCAACATAAAAGTAGCTCGGATCCTTTAATGTTGTAACAAACTATTTTCAATTAGCGTTCACCCGTAAAGCTCTGAAGCTAAAACTTTCTAAAGGGCTGAAAAGGATGAATGTTGCCATGAAAAGTTGGCGCTGAGGATTAAACCACCGAATCAATTGCTGCCCCTCTCTCTCTCTCTGATTCTAAATGAAAGGGCCTTTAAAAAAAAAAAATCACTGATAACGGGCAGACAATCTGATATGGAGCGGACAGGCGTAATGACACACTCCGTAGCAGAGCGAGGAGTCTGAATTGGGCCCTTTTTTTAAATCCAATCATAACTAAGCTAAGGAAGAATTCTGTCCCTCCCGCTCCAACGACCCTCCTTCAGGTACTAAGCAGCTATCTCGGCTTGGGCCTGCAGAGGGTGACCCCCCTATCTACTTATTACCATCCGTTGTAAGTGGAACGCCATGCATTTCCTGACTGCTTCTGGGCCACCGTACATTTGACTGATTCCTTCACCACAACAACTGGTCAATACACGTAAGCTAGATTGTCGCCAGGCCTGTATGATACACGACAGCAGCGTGTCACAAATGTGTTTTGGGTTTCCTCTAAATTCAGCATTTTGCGTCTTGTATTTGTTCGCAGAGCTGCAGCTGCCAGCTACCCCCCCCCCCCCCCCCCCGGGGATACATCGCAGTACAAAACGCTACTTAGGGCTCCTGTGGGAGAACCGGGGGGGGGGGGGGGGGGGTCTCTGAGGGGCCCCCCCACCGTCTCCAGGAGGACACGCCCGCTCCTCTCCTCGCTCGGCTGCACAGAGTAAAGACAGCAGGGAGAGAGAGAGAGAGGCGCGGTCGTGTCCCTTCTTTTTTTAAATAATATTTGGTAACTATCCAACCGAACAGGTGCACGATGATGACGACGAGGATTCGCGTTCAAAGGGTTCCCCGCTCTTTTAATGCAACCTCCCCCCCGTTTAACGGCAACAATGTTGCTCTTGTTTCTCCTTTCCTTGCCTGCCGGTGCCGAGCGCGCCTCTGTGCACTTCATTTGCTTCATATCTCCCAGGATAATTTGATGGAAAATGTATTTCATTCACACCTCATACCACACTGACTGTAATTAATTGTTGTGCTGCCTGGTGTACAATAGTTCACTGACTCCTTTGTGTCACTACAGGATTATTGCTGTAGCGTGATACGCGGTGCCACGCTGGAACTGGTAACAGATGCTGCTGTCAACGGAGGAGTCCACCCAGGTGACTCCAAACAAATAATCCCTGCAAATAATAAACAGCATTTTCAAATTATTTTTGAAAGAGCGCTTCTGGAAAGAATAAATGAATTCCTCCGATAATACTATTGTTTTTAATGGATAGTTTTGGGATTTTTTAAATGTTTTAGTATTTGGCAACTTTAAGAGTGCTCCTATGTCAACATTTAAAACACCTGATGTTAAATGGACAGATACTTGTTTCTATTAAGTGTTTTAATTGTTAAAGCGTTGACCACGCATCTCAGACGGAAATCAAATTCTCAATTCCTTTTCAATGATTAGAATCCGAATGTGTTTTTCATGTCATCATGTAAACACAACAGCGCCAATGGTAACTTTTTTTTTTACCCTTTTTCTATTTTTGTGACGTGTTTACTGTCTATTGCATGGTGTTTCATATACACTTTTCATATACTTTAAACTCTCTAGCTGAAATGTCGAGTACAAAGACATTAAGAATTATGTAAGTTTCTCCGTTTCAAGAAAAGGAATTGTAATTACATCCATTAGTTTATTGTAAATATACGCTCTGGGCTCTAAAACAAATCCCACTGAAGACGTCTGATTTTGTTTTCTAACGCCTTATTCTCACGTCAAGGATTATTTTACTCACTGAGCCTTCTTTTAACAAAACAAGGTGGCCTTTTGAACCTACAGTACATTCAGTTGTGTCATGAGACAACAGTATGAATGACTAAACAGCTGTTAGGGGGGTAATCCAGTGATTGATGATGCCCTTCATCGAACTGGAGCCCTCCTATAGGGGAGACAGACTTCTGCTCCGTCGTTTTGATAAAGCCCCCAAATGAAACGCTGGATCGTATGCTTCCCAAAAATGGATATGGCATTTTGAAGTGGGAGTTGTTTTGCTGCGTTTCACGTGCCGCAAAAGGCTCTCAGATCCCAACTTTGTGCGTACAATTCGTCCCATCAGACGGAGCAACGCAGCACGGGGAGGGAGTGTTGCTCCGAGCCCTGCGAGCGGATAATGTCTGCACGTTTTTTTTTTTACCCTTTTCCGCAGAGCTTTGGAGGTGGTACACATCACAATTTGCAGCTAATGAATCTAATTCCGTTGAACTTCACACTCCAGAGATCTTTTCAGGTGAGCCTCTTTCCCCTGAATGCTTCGTAGGTGCTGCTACACCTGGAAAAAGCTCCCTGGGATTGTTGCTAGTAAATCACAGTAAATGATCCAACCAGCTCATTCTAAGTTCGGTTTCAGTGCAAAGTATTTCTATTCAAGAAAGTTCCATCGCTCGGTACTATTGCATTTGCATGGATGAGAAGAGTGTAAAATGTTGGATCCAAGATATATAGCTAAATAAATAAAGCGCTGTAGTTAAAATACAGAGATAAAAAAAGCAAAGGAGCCGCTTTTTTAAAATGTGTAAAATATGTATGATGAGCACTCAGAGAGAAGATCACAGTTATTTTGTGTCGTGTGTCAAAGAATTCAGTCCCCAAAAGAAAAATAAAAGCCGCGAAAAAAAAAAAAAATAGCGATTCGATCTGCCAAAGGACGCGATTCTGGCGTTGAAAAGGTGCTTTTCTCCTGTTCTCGTCCTCCCTGTCTCGCCTTTCATAACGTACCCCTCCACCGCGCGGTCTGTTTGAACCGGGACATCAAGAGAACAAAAAGTGGCGGCGCTCTCTGGCAGGCACACCTGGAGGGACTTTGTCACTGAGCTGCACCCTTATTGCTCATTTAAGCGCATCTGACAAAGGGGGCCGCGGGGGTCGAGAGCGATCACGTGGGCTCTGCGAAGGACTCAACGTCACTGAAGCGACGTATAATTCTGATGCAGGCAAAGTTCACGTCATGGGGGTTGTCATCGGAGCGACGATGACCAGGAAGGGCGTCTTTAATTAGCCCTCGTTGGAGAAAAAAGGACATTTTAATCACGTGCTTCTGGTAATTACTTCTCTTTTACGACGCCTCCGCTCGTCTTAGGCGGACATGATGAATGCAACCCTGCACGACTGGATCTGAA
This sequence comes from Apeltes quadracus, assembly GCA_021346845.1. Taxonomy (NCBI): domain Eukaryota; kingdom Metazoa; phylum Chordata; class Actinopteri; order Perciformes; family Gasterosteidae; genus Apeltes; species Apeltes quadracus. The sequence continues at coordinate 4,127,376 of CM037923.1, read as the reverse complement.
ATGTGTTTTTCTCCTTCCTCTTCTCATCATCTCCAGTGCATGAAATTGAGAGGTGTGTGGTGTATTTACGTGGACAGACAGAGACACCTGTTTGCACACCTTTTTAGGTGGCTTCGGTTGAACAGCGCTGCCCTTCCTGAAACTTCTACCAGCTGAGCTGGTTATATGTGAAATAAAAAAAAGGGAAATTATTTAACAGCCGGATGAAGCTAAACACGCAGGGCCAAGAGCGCGATTCATTTTTAGCCAGCAAAATTGACTCTTGGGCGTTCACATATTTCAGAGAGAGTATTTATATGTTCAGCAGGTAAGGTCATAAACGGCATCCAGAGAGAGATGGACACGCAGACTGAACGTAACGGACGTATAAATTATGAATGTCCAACCAAAGGCTTCAGGATTTAAAGCAAATAGCTTGTCAGCTGACTGTTAATGTTTCTCCTCGAGCCAAATGGCAATTACGAGAGAGGCGCCTCCTGGAGCTGCTCTGGCGGTAACATCAAGAGCCATGGCAACGGAGCACGCTCGCTATATTCACACGCCTGCGTCCACGCCAAGGAGGGGAAAAAAAAAATCTGCTTCTGTGCAGATCTGCTGTGCAAAACAACGTCTCCCGGGGAGGAATCATTAGGCGGGACAGATGTGACATCATTTGAATCCGTGACCTCGCCAGCCTTACGGGACCGCTGGATCGGTAGACACATCATTGAAAAAAACACGCCGCTCTCTTGCCGCGTGGAGCACGAGGGACGACGAAGGTTGGAGGGAGAGGGTGGGGACGGGGGAGGGAGGGGCATTATGCTAAAATACGTAGCGCTTCTGTCGCGGCCCCCTGGGCCTCGGCGACTGCTGCTTGCGCTGCTGTCTCGGGCTCCTCGGGTTCGCTCCGTCGCCAACTCAAAGCCTCATTACGTGTGACGGCAGGTAGGTGGAGGCCCGGATGAAAGGGAAGGGAGGGAGAACGGTTGGTGCACAGAGATCCTCCTCCTCCTCCTCCTCCACCTCCTCCTCTTTCTCCGGATATCAGGAAAGAATCAATTGGTGCTGTTTTCTGCACTTTTTCTGCTGACCCAGCGAGAAGGGGAGGAATATTCGGCCAGTTGCCTGTGGCATGGAGTTTGAGTTTTGCTCACTCTGTCACTATTATACCCCCCCCACCCTTCTCCCTTTGCTTCCTGCCACTGCAAGCGCACTCACACGGGGACAATTTGTGCATGCACACACACACACACACACGATCCCCTTACCCCATAATGCATTTGTCGCCTGTGGTGTTATGGCATTGGACTGTCTGCTAGATATTAAGGTTGCGGGGGTAAATCTAGATGATGGATGATTTCTGTTGCGCTGTCAAAACCCGGCGCTTGATAAAAGAACCGCACAAGACAAACGGACGGCGGAGGGGGGGAAGCAAAGCTCACATCAATATCTGCTGCCGCCGCAGCAATTTGAATCGCCGCCTCTACGTGGCATCACGGGGCCTTCGGGCTCACAAACGGCTGTTTGTTTCCACTGTCACGGTGTCAGATGCTTTTAACCCGGGCCCGATGCATTAAGCGCAGCGCTCACCGCAGCCGCTCGCAACGTAAACACCATTGTAAGTCCTCAATCAAATGCCCCCCCCCCCGTCCCCTCCCTCCTCAGCCCCCACGTTGTGTCAACTCGCCAGACGTCGGCGGGTGACAGTGGGCAGAACAAGCGCGCCGCCGTGTTGTCTTTTAAGAGGAATAATATTGACATGCTCCAGCGGCCTGGCGTGTTAATTAAATACATGCTTATTGAAATTCAATGACAGCTGGAATTTCACAGTGAGCAGGGGGAACGGGCCTCTCCCCCCCAAGAGTGTAAAACTTAATTGGTTGACGGTAAAAAAAAAAAAAAGGAAAATAATAAAAAAAAATAACACGCAATTAGTTAGGGAGGTTTAATTAATATTGTTCAGGCGAGGTCGTCGGTTTTTGGATGCGTCCTACGGCGCGTTGCCCCCGCGTGGTGCAGAGGCAGCAGATGCGGCGCTGCGAGCTTCAGGCGTTGGGTTAACACGTACCACGGGGGTCGGAGTCGGAACACCCAGCACAAGGAGATGGAGAAGAAGAAGAGAAAGACTGCCGTTTTAGGAATCTCTATGAATAAAAATGTCATTATAGGATCAATTGTGTATTCAGGATTTAAAGTTAAAACGTTACGACGAATACTGTGTATTACTAAGTATATGCTAACATCATGCTCAAATCGTACTGCAAATCCTCCCCGTGTTCATGTGAAAGGGAACAGGAATATCTCTACGACGTTTTGGACAGCGATCCATCCGACAGCTGTAAATATATTGAAGTGAAAGCCCAAACAATTTCAACCCAATGGCGGCACTGCAGAGGATCGCTGAAGTCATGAGGATACTACCTCTGAGGACCACGGCCGCCCTTACTAAATGCAACACAAACACTCCGTTAAACAGCACACGCTGATAAAGGTCCAATCTAGCAGGACTATTTGGCGCCGGTCGCAGCAAAGCTTTTTTTTTTTTTTTTTTTGCACCATTCCCCTCGGGCTGTGCCTCACGGAAAGTCAATCCAACATAAAGATCCTGAAGCCCCTGCACTTAATTAATGTTTACCTCGCCTTATCAAAGTCGCTGTCTGCTCTTTCTTCCCGCGGCGACGTCGACGCCCCAGAGTCCTTGGCGAGTCGTGTATCACACTCACTTAAATGGCCTCGCATGGTTTGTGGACAACAATCCGCTTTGTTTTGGGCTATTGTGCGAAACATTAAAAAGCAATTTGCTGGCAGACCTATTGAGCAGACCTGCAATCGCTCCCAAACATCACTCCCCCGGTGGATTGTTATTGTCATCGAGTGCGTTGGGGGAGGGAGACCTCTGACAGTCGGCGGTGAGCGAAGTTTCAGACTTTATTGAGCTGGGCTTCACACAAGGCAAAAGGGGATGCGAGTTTAAAGTGAGGGTCTCTGTGGTAAAAAAAAAGAGAAAAGAAATACAAATAAACCTGCCCGATACTTGAATTAGGTGATGATCCTGTTACTAAAGTCCTATCAAATGCAAGGCTTGGCTAAAGCTACTGAATCAAGACTACCAGCATATTTCAGTGCCAGTAATAATAAAAAAAAAAATAACACCATTAAATAACACCATTAATACTTTACATACAGTGATTTTCTCTTTGAGTTTTCTTAATTATCACCTTGACTTTTACAGAAGGTGGTAACCCAGATGTGTGTCGACTGAGAAAGTTTGTATAATTAGGAGAGTTTATAGTAAATGTGTGTTTATCCAATAATTGCTGCATTGTTTACATTTCAACATTTATAAAACACGATGATTAATGCAAAAGTCAGGGATTGAAACGCGTTCACAGTCCCGTTCCATCATTTACGACCAGCCTACGCATCGTACCTGGTTAATGGTGCCTAAAATAGAAGCAATGCAATAATGGGCTCACTTGTGTGGTAGCTGGATCAATTGAACCCCAGTTCACAGCGGTAGCCTTCCGATAAGCACTGGGTTATTTTCATCACAGCGACCAGGTGTCTGAGGCTGTTCGGGACCATTGTTGTCTCAACCCAGAAACCTTCATAGATATTAGTATTCAGGTATTTGTGTTTCCAGCCCAGATCGGCAAACATTGGTTATAACTCAAAGACACGAAACATTATTTCTCGTGCGATGGCGGGAAAGATGACATCAGAGTGGCACCTCGAAACAACCTAAGAGCTTTCTGGGTACTGATGAAAAAGTTAGTTAATCTGGTGTGGTTTGGCGAAGGGGTCCCCAATCCAACATCAACTGCTTCAACGACACTTTGCCTCCATCCGCCTATGCAAGGAGGTATGATCCGCAGCGTCTCCGACTTGGATCAGTTCCTTTCGGGAAAACGATCGTGCTTTGAAACAGCGGGTGACCATTGTCCAATATGGCGTTTTAACACCAATGTCTTCCAAAGTTATCAATCACTAACATAACGTCGGCCACAGGCAGCTCCTTCAACACAGCCATGGATTCACACGGTATCACCACGAAGCGCTACGTAGCTCCGTCTGAGGAAGTTTGTGACATCAGCTGTCATTTCAGTCGTCAAAAGGTCACCGGAGAAGTTTGAAAAGTCCACTTTTGGTTCAGTTCGTTCCCACATCAAGGAACCACTGAGCTACTGAGTGGCAAGCTGCCCAATCATATTTTCGCCAGATACAATGCTGATGCTGTAGTATGGTTATCTTGGTCATCACGTCATGAGCCTTTTTTCATCCTCTAATATACTACAACCGGCTGAGATCCGTGACCAAATGACTTGATGTCTTCATAATATGATTAATTTCACATCTGGTCACAGGAGTGATTATAATATGAATGTTCTCACTGTCAATTAGCCATGGATATAATAGTAACATTGCTTCTTGGCAAATAATTAGATCATCATCCCTAGGAGGAACAATGAGACATTAGTGTTTGCCAATGCTGGCCGGCAGTATTTCTAGTGTGTGAATTTCCTTGTCAAACTGTGGAGTCTTTTTTTATTTTTGGCCACTGGGTTTTCTACTACAGTCCCATCTTGTGCTTTTTAATTTATTGATAAAATCAACTGGGAAGCTAGTTCTGGGAAATCAATTGATGAATGAATCTCGTACCTTCAAATATCAGGGTTGTTTGAAAAGAATGCTCTATAATTTCCCCAAATCCTCTCGGTAACCAGAGGGGGTGTTGCCACGAGCAAGTCTAAAGACCCTGTCGCTTCTTGGTACACCAACTACCGCACATTTTCGTCTAGCTGGGCACTTTATGCCTTGGACAGAGCCATTACAGAGTCGGGGTGGGAGAAAACTCAGGCAAACTCTGTGCCTCGCTCTTCCCAGCACAGATGATCATTTTCCAGGCAATTAGGCCTTCAGAAGGTGGGGTCAGCGCCTGCTCATGGGGAACTAGTGTGATAAAACCACCACAGCACTGTTGTGGCCAATGTAAAATGCGGCTAGTCAGCTGTCCTACAAGCTTGGGCAATTGACCCGGCTTTGAGACGGATCGCCGATACCAAAGAGTCATTAGGTTCTTCCAAATGACATTCCCGAATGAAAATGTGGCCGAAAATGAGACACTTTGAAAAAGTGCTGTCTTTTTTTGATGTTATCCGTCTCATGACATTCTCGTCTGATCAAATTAAACATGAACACAATTAGCTTTGTGTTTTGAGACAATATGCTGTGTAGCAAAAAACTCCTTCTTGATAATATCTATTCTCACAACTGAAAATCAGGGCAATTTTTCTTGCTGTTCTTGTAAGGTTACATTAGGCTTAGGAGGCACCTGCCTTGAATTAGGTTCAGAGTTTTCCCTAAAAAATATGTGTTTCCCATCATTTATGATAATGCTTTTGTTTTAGAAGAACTACTTAGCTGCAGCCTGGTTTAAACGAAGCCTGGAGGGGCAATTTTCAGGCGGGCAGCTCGTAAGAATTCCATTTCCCCAAAATGGGAAGGTCATAATACACTCAACAACTCCCGTGCTTTATTTTGGTAATACATCACAGCTTTCCATAAAATGTTTTTGACTTCGATAAGTTGTGTTATTATCCAGCAATGGTACAGGGGCCATTAGCTGAATAAAAGCCATTGTGAAGAACTTCAGAAAAGAACTTTAGTGTTTCAAAGTGGATTTATCCTGGCATGTTAGGGCCCTGACAATTGTCCAGCCTTGATACAGAACAAAAGAAAACGGTGGTCATTTTTTCACCTAAGCCGCAAATAAAGGAAAAAGCATTTTTTTAATTCCGTCTGGCTTTTAAAACATTACGAACCCGTTGTTGTGTTAAATTCTGTCTTCACCCTGTTGTAACATGCTCTGGACACAATTGAACACAGATGACTCAAAACAATAAAGGGTGTCCATCGTCAAGCTCATTTGTGCATATTAGCACTTGGATGATGCTTCCTTTGGAGCAGAATTAAACGGATGTGACGCATGGAACAAATAACCTGCTGATACGCATCAAAGGAAACATAGAACAACAACATTCACTGGCTCCTGCGAACACGCACCATCTGTGTGACGGATATTCTGGATCAGCAAACCAAAAGAGCTCTTACCCAGAATGCAACTGTCACAATCTTCAACCACAACGCAAACGGAGCGTTGTAGGTTTTTGGGTCGAGTTTTGACATTTGGATGAGTTGCACAGGTCAAACCGATATTAAGTCATCAAGTCACCCGTTGTTGCTTGCGGTTTGCAGTTTTTGAAGAAATGAAGAGTTTGTGTTATTTAGAGTTTCAAAGCGTATCTTGCTTTATTTTCGTCGACATTTTTGACCCAAGTGATAAATCATGTTGGACCTCCGGTCACTTTGTCATTGGCGTTATACGATGCGACTCCTTATTGCAACAGGTGATGCATTGTACTAGAGCGCATCAGTTGATAACCTCTGCTGCGTCACCTGGGCCGCCCCCAGCTGCCCCGACAAGCCGCTTCTTTGGCTTTTATTGGACGGAGGGAGAGGTAGTCACTGCCGAAGGTAGAGACGGACGGAAAAATCAATTTTGAGCTCAGCCACGTCTCCCCAGGAAACTATAAGTGATGTCAGAGAGACTGAATCCATATTTAATACACCCCCTGGTCCCTAAAGGCTGAATAGTGAAAACATTTGTGTTTCCCTAACCTCTCCGTTCGGGCACAATGATGAAACAGCAATAAAATCCAATCTACGGTAAAAAAAAAAAAAAAAAAAACTACAATATTAGCTGTTTTACTTGATCCAAAAGACTGCTGAGCACTTACACGAGTCCAACGAGGGCACCTTGGTTTTAACTTTATCGTCACGGGGGGCTGCTCACCAAAAAAAACTAAGCCCATTCATTTAAACACCATGCGAATATTGCGGAATTCTAAACCTTCTTTGAATTTGTCCTCTGAGTGATGTCCTCTGGAGGACGCTGCCAACAAAAGGGGGTTGAGGAGAAAGATACCGGGACAAAGACTGCGCTTTGATGGAGTGGATGTATGGTTTTTCAAAAATTGATAGCGCTTTGCCGAGCAGATTTCACAGTGCCGCTTCAATATTTCGAGTCAAAACTAAAAAAAATCCGACGCAATAGAAGGAGTGGAAATTGTCTTCCGTGGCCCAGATGAATTTTGAGGAAATAAGCTCTGCACTCTTTTGTCTATTCCTTCAGGGTTACAACGAGTTCACAGCACACGGATTCACAACAAGAACTCACACACACACACACACACATCCTTTTCCTCGCTCACAGGAGCACGCCGAGCTGTTCCGATCTGCCAGATTCACTTTTGAACAAGGCACCAAAGAGGAGGGGGGGGGGGGGGGCATGCATACGTTGAGCAAACAGCGCAAAGTTTCCCGCACTCTGTTAAGTGAAATAAAGCCGTAATACGGAGCGGCTTTTCTCTGTGTAATAAATTGTTGCTCTCTACAGTAGAACTTATCCCGGATGAGAGGAAGCAAACGCGCCATTATCTCACCGTGGCTTCTTCCTTCTGCCTGTACTCATAACCCGACACATTTCACTCATCCTCCGCGTTAAATAATTTAGCAGCACTAACCACATTAATGGGAGCGATCCGTCCCTGGTAGATGGTGCAGAGTGGTTATTTATGTGCAATAACCCGCCGGGGAATTAAGCCTTGTCTTTCAAAGGAGTCGAGAAGAAAAAAAAGTGACGTGAACTGGGTCGACCCTCGGGTTAGCTTCGCAGTCCAGGAACGCGTTGAAAATAAACCCGGCAATGTGTTGTGTTAACAGATTGTGATGTTTGAGTTTGTCCCAGTCTTTTGGGGATAGAACTGACATCAACCAACCAAGTCAGATGGAAAGTATTTCTGTGTGCATCCAAGGCGTCGATGGAGTTTGCCGACTTCACATCACACGGGTATCGCGTTTCGGAAAGAGAGAGAGAGAGAGAGAGAGAGAGAGGAAAAAAACAACAACGGAGCAACAACAGAAGCCACCGATCACAGGCACATAAGATGCAGAGAATTTACTACCCCTTGTAGATATTTCCCATTAGCTAAATACTAAAAAAAAGCACTGCAAACTCAAAACTCCACGACTCAGAACAGACTAATCGTGTCTAATCGACTAATAGTGAAATGTTCCGCGGCGTCGCCCCGACTCATTTCCGGTGCCGGGTGACACAGCAGCGAAATGACTGAAATTAGCATCCAGCAGTTGCCATGATGTCGCCCGCATGCGGCGCAATAAAAACAGCCAGCAGCCTCAGCGTCTCCGTCGCTTTCTGACGTTACCTAAGCACACAAACCAGCAAGAGTTTGCAGCTGTTTTACATTTATTTACTGCAGAGTTGCAATCAGCAAAGGAGCTTCGGGAGGCCGATCCGGCGATGTAGTGCAGGGAGACAGAGGATTAGCAAGGAAACCCCAAAGTGAAACCTGCCCGGCAGTGAAACTGATCCGGCGTCAGTTGACATTCAATTAGCAAGTTGTCGTCACCGCGCCGCCTCGCGCCACCGAGGAGGCGCCCTCGCTCGACTCCTCATCTGTCATTAACCTAAGATCCATCCTCTCGCCGTCATCAGGCTAATGAGCAATCTCACCCTCCATGAGTGATTTGTAATGCGCAGAGGCCATCAATCGCCGGGCCCCGCGCTCGCCGTCGGCTTCCCGCCGCAGACGCTCAACCGGCGGCTCCTTTACATCGGTTGCCACGTGTCTTTGTTCTCCGCTTTGACGTGGGATTCCATGCGTCATTTCGGAATAACAACATAGACTTTTTGTGATTTTAGACCCGCAAAAGGACAGTCACTACTCATTCTGGATTCTGGTTTAACTTCCCGCCAGATCACTTTTTCCGCACCAAAGACAAGTTGCGGCCTTTGCAGCGACTCTGTGTTTAAATGTGCCATAAAAGCTGGCGAACCATTGCGACCAAAAAACAAATTAACAAAATGATATACACTTGAAACCGGTGCAGAAACGCAGAGCTTCCATTCAGCTGCAGCTACATTAGAGTAATTGATATTTCTGTTCGGAGACAGTTGAGTAAAACAACCTATCCGGCTCAAGGCAGCTGGATTTCCCTGAAATGTTAATGGAGCTCAGAGAAGGTTCGGAGTGATTTAAGAGTCGGGGACGCACGCACACACACACACACACACACACACACACACACACACACGCACACACACACACACACACCGTTGTGCTGCGTCGGTGGAAGTGCTGAGTGCCGGGCGCCAGCTCTCTTCCTCTATTCCACCCTCTCCGTTTACCTCTTAAGGCTGCTGCCATAACTCAGGCTCCATCTTAATCCGTTCTGAGGATACGACCACACGCGTAGCAGCCACACAAGCAAATATTATTATTATAATACACAGAAAATATTCTTTTAAAAAAAAACGGCATTTGTTGGATGTTTTTTCTCCAAGAGCCAAGCAAAGAGCATTTGGGTTGCTATGTAGGCAGAAATTAGAAGGGCCTTAATAAAACCATTAAATACGCTTTACCAAATAATGAGATTGAAAACTCCTCTCGAATATTGTTGTTAGCCTGGAGCAGTTTGACCGGTATCAAGAGTACCAGCTAAGGGCTAACAGGTTGTTGTAGTTAGCGCCCTATTTATGCTAGCTCGTCTCCCAGTACATGCTATTCAAACAAGAGGATGGTGCTTTTCTGAGAACGAGATCAGTGAATCAGTTTAGCGTGATTTCCGACGGTTCAATGGAAGACATTGAGAGTAGAACGTACTTACACGAGAAGTTTGGCTAATGACCGGGGCGAGGGTTGGTCCACCAAAGTCCTTTTAGGCAAGTCATGCCACTCGGCCGCCATCTTGGCAACGCCTCTGGGCAGCTCTAACAAGACCAGCCTCCTATCTAAACGAATGGGCAGAGAGTCAGAACTGCACTTTCACTGGTCATCGGGACATAAAAACTGCATGTATAGAAACAGGAGTAGAATATGATAAAAATCGCTAAAAACGTTTCATGACTTTGCCGCAAAATAAGGTTTAAAACGCCTATCGTCAGTGGAACCAGACAATAGGGCTTAAATGTTTCCCGGCTTGACTGTTAAAAAGCAGATGATTGGCTTTTCCAGCGGGAGGGGCGGGACATGCGCATACAACCGCCATCTTTGCCGCTACGGGTTTTTCCTACGGGAGGAGTCGTATTGAGGATTGAGGAAGTGGCACGTCTCCTAAATAAATCGTCTCTGGGTCTACGCATTGCGGAGGTGCAGCAACAGCTCCTCTGGCCCGCGTTCCGTCTCGTGGACGGCTCAAGTGGGATTGCAGGTTCATGGGAATGCATTTGAAAGAGTTTGGCACACGGGCGAGAAATAAATGAGGTGGATTTAGCGAGGCAGGCGGAGATGATAACGGTGTTGTTTTAGAGGCATAACTTCCGTACCCACGTATGGGAAGATGTGAACACAGTAACAAAGCGGATAAAAATAGATTCCCTCACATGCGATGAGGGGAGGGAGATGACACTAGCCAACTGCTGCGGAGGGGAAACTCGGCTCTTGTTAACCTAAAATATGCTGAATGCTTCATTCTTCAAACAAACTCTCTCCTTTGATCAATTTGAGTTCCTCGGAAGCGCCGAGCAACACTGGTAAACATGCTAATTTATTCCAAAGAAAAAGGTTGTAGCATGTATTTACAATTAAACGTGAATTACCGCGGGGAATACCGGCTAGCAACCGACACGCGGTTCCATCCCGCTCCCGGATAAGACGCAACACCGCAATGAGCACGCATTACCGCAAAGGGAACAGACACACAACGGCCCCGTCGGTTTGCCTCTGTGGCCTTGGTGCATCGCAGGGGTGAGAGAGAGAGAGAGAGAGAGAGAGAGAGAGATCCAGTGCATCGCATCTCGGGGACCGTGGGGAGTCGGTATCACACCAGAGCTCCAGGTCATTTACCCGGTTGGGTGGTTTCATTAGTCTTCTCCGCAAACGGCTCCTCGCCGATTGCCATCTTGTTTCGCGGTGATTTATAATTCCGGCCCCTCGGAGTTTGTAGAAATACTTTAAGCAACTGCTCAAATAAGATAAGAGGGGTTCTTTATGTGTGGTGTTGTCTGTGTTGTACATCAGAACAGAGAGAGAGAGAGAGAGAGAGAGAGAGTGAGTGGATGAGAAAGAGGAGGAGAGAAGCCGCCAGGTGACGGGGGACATTTTTTTTTTTCTTGCAAGCATTTTTTACAGTTTCTGCCGGAGATGCAAGAAGCTGTTGTTCTTTACTTCTGGAAGAAAACGTCGGCTGCAAATGAACGAGAAAGTTGTCAGGTTTGATTCGGCGAACACGTGACGTCGTGCCACCTTTTAGAGGATCACGGAGCGCATGAGAATAAAGCAAATCCGAAGACAAAAAAGGGTGCAATCATGGCAGTTTTGTCGTTTCAGAGGGAGGGGTCGGTTCTTTTCATCACCACGCCAGAATCGCAGAGAAGGAAGAGTCATGCCGCAAACATAAATAGACTGTAGACAGAACAATTAAGGGGACGGAAATAGGAAACTTTACGTGTGACGGCGATAATTGGATGCAGGAATGATGATGTGAGCAGACCCCTTTTTTATTTTTTTTCGCAGCGAATAGTCAAAATGTTCACCTCGACTCGACTGTTCAGTTTACAATCTAATTCACAGCAGACAAACCAATCGTTACCTCTCTTTTTTTGGGGGGGGGGGTGAGCATATTTTAAATTTGATATGCAGTTAACCTCAAGCTGCTTTTGCACCGTGACACTTGCTTAGAGCACAGAGGGATTCATTACGCACAGGAGTTTCATTACTGCCTGCAGAACCGCTAATGGGCCGTGCATTTGCTCGGATTAACAAGCGCTTTGTGTGCGAGTGCGAGCGCGAGCAGAACCCATTCAACGCGGCTTCAAAGGAAATGAAACTAACTACAGCCACAACGGGCCGCGGACGTTCACAACTTAACGCTCAGGTCGTTTTAATGACATATTTAAAAATCTCTCCACAGCTGTGCACCAGCAAACACATTTCTATGCGAAAGATGAACCAATAACACATAAAAACAATATTTTTGCTGCCCCAGGTATTCAGTTTTTTTTTTTTTTTTAAATGTAGGTGCATTGGTGTGTACCAGTGGACACGGGCAATAAATTCCGTTTTATTTGTAAGAATCCTTAACATTCTGCGCATACACTAAATATCGAAGACCAATGGCCACGTTCACACCACGATGGGCAGCGGAGCCGCAAAGCTAATCACCAAAAGACCCTCTGGAGCCTCCTCGTTGCCCTTGGATGTGCCTCCGGGGCCCCGAATCTCCTCCCATTCGCTCACTGTCAGACCTCTCAAAGGGGATTAGCTGAAAGCCCATCGATACGGCTTCATGCGCCACTCAGGTCTGTGCCCCCCCCTTTCCCCCTTCTGATTAACTTGCCCACATGTCTGGCCGCGTTAGCTCACTACCTACGCGGGAAGCTCATTACGGCCAATTAGGCCGGCGCTTCTCTCAGTCCTAATCAAGGGGGCGGTTAGGGGGCAGGAATTATTCTGGCCCCTCAGCCGTTGGGTGCAGAGTCCGTCTGGATGAAGAGCGCGGCCCCGGGGGCACGTCTTCGGCGAGGCGATGGCGCCCATAATGGGCATAATGGTGACTGGGAATGAAGTGGACTCGAACTCCTGCGTCAGCCCCCGAATGCGGAGCGGGCGGATTTTGGCCCCCGAGACATGAAAAAGGTTCTTGGATGAAAAGAAAGGGGCCGTGAATCCCCCCCCCCCCCTCCCCTCACCCCCCAGTCGCATTGCATTAACAGTGATTTGTGTTTTTTCTTCTTACTAACACAGCCATAAAAATAGAAAATAGTATGTTTAGTTGATGGGTGCGTTGTTTCTGATCTGAGGCGTTGACGGTGGGACCGTTTGCCGTTGCTATGAAGAGTTCTTGGACAGCCAAAAGTCATCAGAATTCATCGGCAGGGGCTCTGAACATGTCTGAAAAACACAGCATGGCAATCCATCCAACAATTGCCAAGGTAATTCAGTCACTTAAAATTATGGATCGGCAAATGCTTGGTATGATTAGTGTAAACAATTGAAGCTATTAAAATCAATGCTGTTCAAACACAACCTCTCCTTTTTGGGGCTCTGTTTTCTTGCCTTGCCGAATAAACACGTGACGATTGGCACCTTTGTACAAGACAAAGAGGACAAACGTATTTCAATGTACTTCCCTGGTTAGCTTCACTGACTTCCCAACTGGAAATGTGCAAACACTGATTTCAACGGTGAAAATTCACTGTAATATGTGAGATGAATGCAGTGAGAGAAGTGCCTCGTCCTTGGGTTCGTTTAAGGCACTAAACTGCCAGCCCTCTTCAGATTCAATTTTCAGCTTAACAGATCCGTTTCGTTCAGTCTACCTAAGCTGCGAAACCGAACCCGAGAGGCGCGATCTGTCCGCAGTTCAAGATGAACAGAAAAGAGCCGACCCTTTCTACACTGCGCGTTAAACCAATTACGGAGAGGGAGGAGGGGGGGGTTAAAAAGATGGAGCCAAACGCTCGTCAGCAACACGTTTTAAGGAGGCTTCTCACACACACACACACACACACACACACACACACTTAATTTTTTGGAATAAAAACCAAAAGGATGTGGATGTTACTAGAGGCCGCCCACAGTTTGGCGCTGGGAAAATCCATTGAAGGAACGCAGACAGTTGCGAAATAATGATGTTCATGAATAACGATGGTGAGGGTCTCGCAGGCCTCCCACACATTTCAGTGCCAGTCGGGCGAATGCCACGAAATTCTTGGGGGGGGGGGAGGGAAGGGCGGGGGAGGGGGTGAAACACCAGAAATCCAGTTTGGCGGGAAAAGAGTGGCGCGTGCGTGTTCGAGTGGGAACGCCGGCGTCCCCAGCAGCGTGTCCTGAGGGTTTCCGGGGAAGAAAACACAAGCTAATCCTTTGGATGCTTTGGCCCCACAAGGTAGAGGACAACCACAGCCGGGGGGGAGACGGGTGTATTTCCGCAAACGTATATTCTGCTATAGCTGAGCTCGCTCCACCTCCACCCGATGTGAGAGTTAATAGGGGGGGGGCTCGTCGAAGCCACATTCGATGGTTTCGATGGTTGTTTCTATATCCGATAGCGCAGATTCATTTCAAGTTGTAGCCACCCCCCCCACCTGACTATATCGGGGTAAAAAACAAAAAAGATATTTTTGCAAAAGTACACACGCAGGAATTCTAAACATGTATATCTCGGTGTCCCAGATTCGATGAAACCTGGGAGGGAGGGGGGGTGAAGGAAAGAGAAAGGAAACTGAGCAGACACCAGGGATTATATTTCTTTTCCTCTGTTTTTTCTTCCCCCTTTGTCTCTGGAAGGATTCTGCGGGTCTGAATTATTAATTGCCTCCCTGTATTCGATTTGTACAGCTCGTAGTTTTTACGGAATTATCTGTGGGATCGCTCGTTCTTTTTGAGCACATACCACCAACTCAGAAAACCTGCATTTCACCTTGTAAAACACTGTTAACGACTCGAAATTTGCTTCATACTTATTACGTACTGCATATTATTTCACATGTTGATACACAATGTACACATGCATTTCCCACAAGAGGAAAAAAGGTTTTCCCAGATTATTATTTTTCCTTATTCCCTTCCTTATTCTCCACAGTCTCTCAAAATCTGTCAGTGTGTAGCGGTTAATTGGCAAGTGAGCGTCCCGTTCTCACCCGTCAGCGCGGCACGTTTCGGCGGCTGTGACCCCCGAGGAAGCCTGACCCCCGAAAGCTCGACCTGCCACAGGTTGGAAGGAGAAGACCACTCATTTCGCAATGATGTCAAAAGGTAAAAAAAAACGACTCGCTTTCTGTCGTTCGCATCCAATTGTCTCGATGTGTCTCGATCTATCTGTGAGGAACATGCATGAAACCGTCTTCATGTAATACTGATCCAGAATCAGATCAGTCTTTTTTAATGTTGTAATTCTTCAGGCCACTTTCTGGTTGTATTGGGTAAATCATATTCTTTTTAAATAAAATGTATTAAAAGGTTTTCATTGTGTTAAAGGGTTAAACCTCCTGAACACAAGACGCTGAGGCGTCTTTAATGTAAAACGCATGTCACGGTTTCAGCTCGACACAAAGCCAGATTGAAACAGATTTGAATAAACGCATTCTTTAGCTTTGCAAAAACATGCATGTTGAAGGTGTTGCCGTCGGACACGATCGCAGGCTTTCCTCTTATTTTTACAAACCGTGATATCAATCGATTAACGGAAAGGAAATGAGCACTGCAGTTAATGAAAACAGTCATCAACGATAGCCACCGTTAATCGCAGCCCTATATAAAGTAGTTCAGCCGTAACTCAACGCAACTAGCAGATTCTGCTGTTACATTATTGCATTCATAGTGATAATAGAATTACGCAACGTATAAAACTCATTAGGAGCCCATCTTGGAATAAAGTGCTTGTACTTATTTTTTAATTTTCAGCACTTTTAAGTGATTATAGGGATAATTACTTGGTTATTAAAACAAATTCTCCATCGCTGTGTGCCTAGAAGGGAGGCAAACAGTTCACACACACACACACACACACACACACACGCACACACACACACACAGACACAAGATGCCCCGAGGTGCTTTGCTGCTTCTGCCACCGCACCCACAAGCAGTCCATCTACAATCATTTTGTCCGGCCGATTTACCAATTAATCTCGTCTCGTTGCTTTAATGACCAGAATGTTAATAATCACTCTGCAAATTGCTCATTAATCTCCTCTGCAACATCCGCCCTCTCAACGGCACAAACACATTCTGCTGCGCTGGCTTGCCAGAAGTGTTTCCTTTGATCGAGTGAGGGATGCTCCGCGCTGACTGCGGACGTTTTTTGGATCCCGCCAAGGCGTCTCTAAGCGGTGGGACTGGATGAAGGGATTGAGGCGTCGCCCGCCTGCCTCCCAAGTTTGCCTGTTTCGCAATATATTTAGATTGCTGACGTTAAGGCTTGAGAGGGAGGAAAGCGTACTTGGAGACCTGAAATACTTTTAGCACTGATGTGCTGTTCAGTGAAGCGTCATGGTGACGAGATTGACACCGTTTCTTTGCCCCCCCCCATTAGCGTCACTCAGCCTCCGCCGTGGCACATTAAAACAAACTAATGATGTTTCTTCACTATGTGTGTAATGGCGTAGCAGCCAAAAGAGAGAGAGAGAGAGAGAGAGAGAGTGGCTGCTCTGCACTTCCTGCACCTTCACCTGAAAAAGAAAGGATGCAAAAGAAATGGTGTTACAGTTGTGCAGCATGTAAATGCTGGTCGGGAAATGATTTCCGGTGAGAGGGAAGTCAATGGCCTCGTCCCTGGGGAGCGAGACAAAAAAAAAAAAAGTCCACTCAACGACAGCGAAGAAAAACCTCGTCTCTCCTTAACCGCTGTTCCCCGCGTTGACCTCCGGGTGGCTTTATGCAGGCTGTGCGGCGGATCAGTGTCAGCCAGGCAGGCAGGCAGGCAGGCAGGCAGGCAGGCGCGGGGGCTTAGTTCCAGCCTCGGGCCGTCCCCGCCGCTCTAGAGGCCTGCGTGGAAAGCTACCAAGGACAACCCCACTACCCCCCCCCACAACCCCCATCCCTTCTAACCCAACCCTCCGAGGACACCGCTATGGAACTACTGAAGGGGAAGTCTGCCTTTTCTGCAAGGTCAGGCTTAGAAAGGACTGACACCTGCTGCGCCCAGAGGCTCCGAACTGCTTCCCCCCGTCTCGCTGGCCCTGTCATGCAGGCAAGAACAGCTTCATCGCTTCTTAAAACTCATGTTGGAGTCAGGAAACACAGAGGAGGCCGATTTGAGCGCCGCCAATCCGTACGAGGGGATTTATTGGACCGCCATGATTAAATTGTTACGATTCCTATTGGCCATTTTTTTGTCTTAGACTACTATGAAGAAGCATTTTATAAATGTGAGGTCAAAGGAGCCATCTATCATTCATATTTATAGTCATTTATCAGTTCATCATAACTGGCGAGAGTTGTTACCATGGAAACCTACAACGTACAGCATGTATGGAAAATAAGAAAGGACATTATATGTCTGCTCGGTAAAATTTCACTCTGTGCATTTTTGACCAGGAACGGTTCCTCTCATGAGAAAAACCAGCCTGGGTTCTTGTACTCGCCAGGGCCTCACATGTTATGAATAGCTCGGTCGCCTATACATTACAGCCAGAAATTCAACATGTCTGCCAGGGGTACTTGGGGGAAATCACATTCCTTGGTGTGTGGGAGTGTTGCTTTTTATTACCTGCCTCAGAGCTTCAAATCCAATTCCATCCCCTCACTTCTCCCTGGGCCTTCCTCTGTCATTGTAGAGAGAACATTGGATAGGTGATGATGCCGCCTCACGGATAGAAGGGCTGTGTAGCCTGCAGGTGACTTTAAATTAACACCCCTTCATTAAGGGCATCCGTCACACGGGATCCATAGGGATTCAATCGTGGACACCCGTGACACCGAAGCAACGCGCCCACACCGGAGATGGCACCGATTCTCAATACACGCAGTGAAATAATCCACCTGTCTGAGAAACGTGTCTTCAATAGATTATTCTGGGCACGGGCGGTAAAACAAGGCACACAACATTTCTCAACCGCACGGTTAGGAGGCACAATTCTGCGCCGGAATTCTTTTCTCCTCCACAGCTGCCTCCTTTTATGAGGAGGAGAATGCCTAACCAGCCATCCGAGACACGAGGCGGTGCCAGGCGTCCGCGGTGACAGCGAAAGGGTACTTCGCTTGCATTCAGGGGGACTTAGACAATATTCCCCTGGCCAACTTATCCTGCTGAAACAGCGGCCACACTTGGCCGACAGAGCCGGGATGTTTTTTTTTTTTTTTTTTTTTTTTTACCGCCGGCGCTGGAAGCTGCGAGGACGGCAGAGGCTCCAGCAATTGGAGGGGAGGGAGCGACCAATCGGGCCGAGCCGAAGCACACACGGCCGGGGCTCATTATTCCGGCTTGGGGAGAAAGTGGCATTGAGGGGTGGAAGGATGGAACAGGAGCTCAGGGCAATGTGTCCATCAGAGCTCCTGTGGTGCGTTTAGACACATCACCGCTGGGACAAATGGGGGATCAAGGGGTTGTGGAGAGAGAGATCACGTGACTCACAGCACCACTCTGGTTCACTCTATAGAAGGCACCGTTGTCACACAATAACTGTTTCCCACCCCCACCCTCCCTGCCTTAGTTAGAGAATTTGATTGAAAAGAGTATTAAAAGCCTGCTCCAGAGCTTAGACCTGAAAAAATAAATAAAGACTGTGATTGATCATGCACCTGTGACATGATTATGTTTGATTCAAATTAAAACACGAAAGATCCCCTTTGGTTTGACAAAAAGTCCAGTCTTAGTGCAGCGGAATACATTACAATCGCAGCTTACCGCGCTCATAACTGACATCTCACCAATCTACATTCAAGGGCTTCAAAAGGGAATAAAATTATGAGGAAATTACAAGGCAAGTGAGTTTTGGTCCCACACAGGGAATTAAAACTTATTATCTGTGACAACCTGTCAGCCAGCGAGAACTCAAACACGAGCACAAAAGCTCTGTGAGCCGCAGAAGGGAGTTGAAAAAAAAAAAAAAAAGAAAAGAAAAAGAAAAGGGGAAGGAGAAGAGAAAGGGGCAGTTAGAGACGTCACATTTGTGCGGGAAAAGCACCTCCCGGAAGGCGGAACGGTAAATGTTTTTCGACAAGCTCGATCTAAATGTATTGCGTGAATGTCATGAACATTATCGGATGCTAGTGTTGTTTTGTACATCCTGTTCAAATGATACACCAGGAGCTCAGATCCACTAAGCCCCAGTGAGTATAATTACAATTTTTTTTTTCATTTATTTGCCATCAGCAGCTTTTCTGCTGATGAGGTATAAGCTAAACAAAGCATGTATCACCTCCTATTAAACAGGCCCAAGCACAGCCCATCACAGTCACTTTAACCAGTTCAAGGGAATTACAATACTCTCCGGAGTCAACAGTCAGATGCAATTAGCGGGACTGATGGCAAATTAGACTAAATGATCATGCCATCTGATTTAATGGGCCTGGAGAGGCGCTCACTCGCACTTCCGTAGCCATGATGTCGTCAACGTAAATCCCTCGGGGACGAGTCAAACATTTCACTTTAATGTCCCCCCCAAGGAAATCCATTCCGATCCACCCCTTTAAAAAAAAAAAAACCCACCTGGGAATGCCCAGGGAGCTGCATGAGAGCCCTGCAAAGGCTTAGCGAAAAACCTCAAGAAAGAAACAACGTCTCAGAAGTTGGTCCGAGCATCCGAGCTTCGGCGATTTTAGACTACTTCAGAAAAGCCTCGTGCAGAAGCGTTAGCAGAACGAGCCTCCCTGTTAAATGGTACGGAGGCGGGTGGAAGGGAGGCGGGTGTGGGGGGAGAGAGAATTTTGGTTGCTCATTCCTCGGCTTTGTGTCTTCTTCCCGCTGACATCTGCTGCATTTGCATGGCAGCTGGAGATCCTTGGATTAAGCGCTTACAAGAGTATTGCCATATCTCATTTAACAACATAATCATCTTATGAGGAGCGCGATGTTTCATCCTCGGTGCTTTACAAAGCTTTTGGCATGCAAGTTTCCAGCGACTCTCCCTCCCTCCCCTCCCCCCCTCATCTGTCTTTCCTTCTCTATCCCTCTTTTACCGTGAGGCCTTGCATCTCTCGCTTCGGGGCGTAGATACCGTTACATTATTATTTATTTTTTCTCTTCTCCAAGGCGAGCTGGTCCTCGAAAGCTCGTCAACATTTTACCAAGGTCTCTGAACCAGAATAAGAAGAACCCCCCCCCCCCCCCCCACCCCTCGCCCCCAATCCCCCATCGCATCAAAACGCAAAGCTCCAAGGATGCCTGCACTTCAATGCCGCCTCTCGCGGCCAAACAAGAAGACAGTGAGACGCGCGAGGGGACACACAAGGACAGGGTCTCTCTGGGGTCGCATCCCGCTAGCGTTGATCATGTTCAGGAGCTGAAAGGGGCACGCCAGACATTTCCAGACGTGTGACGTTTAGTCAGCAAAAAAAAAAGAAAAAAGCTCTTCTGCGGCTGTTTCTGTATTTCAAACATATATATATACATACATACATATAAACATATATATCATATATACAGTGTCTCTGCATGGATTGCCGTAACATGTTGAAAATGGTGACAGTTGGGCTCTCTCGTTATAAATCTTTTTTTTTTTAGGAAATTTTTGTTTCCCACGGGATGCAACGCAACATGTCGGGTGGCGCAATTGTTGGCCGGCTGGCGATGGCGCTTGGCTCGCATCCCCACACGGCTGCTGTGTGCTGATACCAAACCGATGTACGACTCCTCTTTTGATGACACAGGGAGCTTGGCTAGCGGTGGGATGAAGGCGGAACAGCATCTCATAATGGACAAAAATACATATTTATACTGACGGCAAAAGAAAGAAATGTCCAGACACCAGTTTCTTACACCAGTAATGGTTTGCAGGTGTTATTTAGCGTGACCTTTCTGGGCTTCAGACGGGGAGATAAATGGGTCTGTGTCCACTCAGGTTACCGACACAAGTCCAATTATTTTTGTCTCTGCCATCCAATCTGGTTTGCCTTTTTTTTTTTCTTCTTCTTCTTCTTTTCCTGGAGCGTGTGATCAGATCTGTGCCTGCCCTTGCATCCCTCACTCAGACGCTCTGCTCACATCTCCACCGCGTCTGTTTCACGAAGAAAATCCACTACGTCGGAACCGTCACGCGAGCCCGACGATGTGCGATAGCAGCGCGGCGCGAAAAACGCGCGGCTGCCGTCGGGCCTCTTTTCTTCCCGCCCGGCTGCAGTGGCATAAAGCGATTCACATTCCGCTTTTAACGGCGCCTCGCAGCGGAGATTGCTTCTGCACAGAGGACCAATCGGCTCGACAGAAGGCCGCTTTCTTTTCTCCGCAGATGGAAACGTAGTTTGAAGATATCATGAGCTGTACACAACGATGCCATTTAGGATTGGCTTTAAAGAAATAGAATGCACCTAATAGTTGCTAAGACAAGACTATTTGAGAAATGTACATGTTTTACTGGTATATAAAACAATTTAGAGGCTTTGTGACAAATACTTCAGAGCAGCGTCTTTAAAAATATGTCTTTGTGTTAAAAATACTCTGAATGAGGCTCTGGCTGTTAAACAGAAAAAAAAGGATGTAGGTCACAGACGCTTAAGCACTCCAGAAATCACCAAACAATAACTGCGAGGATGCGTTAATATTAGCCTTTATATGAATTGTATACAAAGGAGGACATTCGCCGCGGGGACAATGTCTTCTGCTCTGATAGTCTGCTCTTCAAAATCGCGGCGTGTCAAAGAGTCTCCCTTGTTCGCTGCGGCTTTTGTTCCTTTGTGCTGAAATGGCTCTTGATGCGACTCGGCTGAAGGCATCTCGGAGAGCCATCGGAGCGATCGCAAGCCTCCTCACGAAGGAAGGTTTTACCGCGAGCTCCTTCTTAAGCACGGCGAGCTTTTGTCTGCCCCCCTTTTATATCCTCCCTTCTGTCGCTGCGGCGCACCGGCAGCGAAAGGAACCCGCGGCTGCTTAAGAACTTTATCCTCGATTGTTCTGTATCGACAGTCATTGTGCGATTCAAACTGTTTGTGACACGACCCCTTTCATTTTCCATATGGGGGAACTAGTAGGCCATTGCATAGTTAAATCAATTTATCTTATTCACGGCAAGAAAGTTCCCAATTGCAATATTTACAAGTGATTCTTGGTTTTTGCAGTAGTTGTGTTGTTCTATTTGGATGTCACTTTTATACCAAGACAAATATTATATTTGAAAACCTACCACCTTCCAAATTTCTAAAACCCCACAAATGTTTGATGGCTGAGATGGAATCTGCAGTGATGTGGGAATTGGACCAATATGTGAACAAAAGTGGGGAAAAAATAGTCAGTTTTATTTAGTAAAGCAACGCAGATTTGACATATTTAGGAAATCATTCCATATTCTCATACAGTGGAGGTAAATATCATCATTTGAAGCTGAATACGTTTTTTTCTTTTTGATCGCTTTAATGGGGTCATTCATGATGCTATTTGCTGTTCGATAGCTGCAGCTGAGCATGCGGCGGAGGGATTCAGATATGTTGGAAGTAACAGGTGGTCGGCAGGATGAAGGGTCTCTACAGGAAAGGAGGAGGACGTAAAGACGTTTAAAGGGGCGTCGCATTCTTTCTCAGCAGCGGAGACGAGCTCGAAGCAGAACCCGGGCGATTCCATCCACGTTCACTATTGCTGTGTTTGATTTGAGTCAGAAGACTCCTAAGAGGGAATAAAATACACCATGTTCATTGTTATCAAAAGACTTATACAAATGTCTATTAATAAGTAAAAACAAACACACAGTGTTTACTTCTTCTTAAAAGGAGGCAACCATTCTCCTCGGTGGTTAATTGACACACCTGAATGCATTTCTTGATTCTTCCCCCTGAATTACTGAGTGGTCGGATTGATTTCCTGGCACGGTGTCACGCGTCGAAGGGAGCGTGCTCGTGATTTGCTTACGAGCAAACTCATTTCGGCACACGCACAAGACTTTCCATTAAATGGAAGACTCGTCTCAAGCATCAGTTCCCCCCCTCCTCCCCTCTCTCCACGGCCCCACCCTCAACCCGCTTAGGCGTAAGGCATCCTTCTTCGCATACCGGCCTGATATACCAGAAAGTATATACATACATATTCCTCTCGTGTCTCTCTCGCCTTTTTCTGCTTCCCTTCTACCTCAAAATTGTGGATATGAATATGTGAATTTATTGACATGAAGCCACTCATTGCCAGGACAAAATACAGAGCAAAAATAGACGGTAGTACTCAATGCTATTTACTATTGTGTGTTTAAATCTGGTTGTTTCCTTACACAAAGCAACAGTTGGACATATGGCGGGCTCAATGTGGCCGCCGTGCTGTGGCACTGTTTCGTTGGACACAGATGGACTAGAATGGCAAAAACAGTGCAGAATTTACATTTTGCGGTACCGTCGTCTTTTTTTTCACTCCTCAGTATGAATGGAATATTTGAAATAAAACACGTGTGAACTCAAGTCAAGATTCAATAGAAGAAGCACACAGAGCATGGGAGTAAAAAAAGATGGCAGATGAAGCCTCTACAGTGTTTTACCCTTTTGTTTATGAATAAAAACTATAATTGCAGCTATATTTTTCACAATACGTGTCATCTAAACTACTCGTCCACTCCCACTCACTGCGACCATGCAATTTAGCTGTGACATCAGCACCACGGACAGCGCCGCAGAAGGTGCTCTTGTTGCTGCTGCGCTGTCCATGGTGCTGGAATACAGCAGAGGAGTGGAATGAAACTTTATTTTGCTTTAGAGGGTTCATGTGAGTGGTCAGAATATGAGATTTACCCTTGATCCATAACGGCATAGTTAATATCGTGAAAAAGGCCCTAAAGGTTCCCTAACGAAATATCAGTTTGAATTAGAACCACGATTAAAAAATTCTCAACTCAAGGTGCCCGCTAAATGACTGCAAACTGCTGTCCGACAGGAAGTTGAACAGTGTTTCACTTCCTCTGCTGTTTAACCAAGGAGCATAATTCAGCATCAGCACCCATCCAAGTGGCAGCAGCCACAACAACACCCCCCCCCGCCCTCCCTCACCCTCCTCAACGCCCCCCTCTGGCCCCCGAGCGAGCGTCTTAAATAAAACGCGGGGAATTATGCGGCGCGCATCAATCACATCGATTCTCCAGGCCTCATCATCCTATATAAAGTCCTTAGCATAATAATGTTGTCAGTGGATTTGGAGTGAGGTGTCTTCACACCGCCAGTGCCGGTTCATTTAGACGCTCCCTCGGAGCCGTGGCAGCTATCATTGCTTATAACCAGCGTGTCACTCAAAAGACGGGGGCCGAAACCCGGCATCCTGTCCTTCGGAGGTGCGAACATAATGAAAGAAAG
Organism: Apeltes quadracus; assembly: GCA_021346845.1. Lineage (NCBI taxonomy): Eukaryota > Metazoa > Chordata > Actinopteri > Perciformes > Gasterosteidae > Apeltes > Apeltes quadracus. The sequence continues at coordinate 4,103,398 of CM037923.1, read as the reverse complement.
ACGCCACGGCTCCGTGAGAGGGTGTGTTAAATGTTGCTTCCGGGAGTACCAGATGTGGGGCTCGGACAGGTGGGGGTTGAGGGAGAGGGGAGGGCGGGTGGCGGAGGGGGGGGGACTTTAATGGAAGCAAACTACTTTTGACACTCTTGACTGTCAGTTTGCTTTCATGGTAAAGTGCATTCGCAGAGACAGGAGCAGTGGCCGACAGTGACTGCTCGCCCCTGGATCCCTCACTTGTCAAATGCAGTTTCGAGACAAGTATGTGGGATGCGTGTCGATTGTCACAAGACTAAGTTGGAAACTTACAGGACGACGGCAGCAAGAATTGTGCGTTATGCAGAGAAAGAAGCAGCAACATTTTTTCAGAATTCGCTCACAGAAATGTTCCAATTTTAAAATATGCCAGAAGGACATTTTCAGCATTATCGGAAAAAAAATGTCCGTACTAAATGTGAAATATGATTTAGTTGCCTGGTGCATGGGCTCTGCGGCGGCGGTGGTTCTTCGCTCATCATGCATTCATGAGATGCATCCGTGGACCGACAGTCAGGAAATAGGACGCAGGAAAACATGTGCAGCCGCATTGCGAATGTCTAGAAAAGATTCAGAAAGATCCCGTCGCCGCGGAAATTTGAGGAGGTTTTAGTAGAGCGTGATGGACTTTCCACTATAAACCAATTTGATAATCGATGCATCGATGCTACTAACACTGCAGAAGGACATTCAGCCTATATACACTTGGGTGTTGCCTTTAGTATGCAAAATACTAAATCTTTGTTTTTTCGACTTCAAGGTGATTCCTTGTTATCCCTTTTTGATGTCGGGCCTTCAAAAAGTGGTTCATTATAAAAGATGTGAGCCCGGCACGGGAAACAACACAGAGAGAGACATCAGTCGTGTTCACAAGAGATCAGAAAAAGAGATAAGCGATAAGGACAAGCGTATGATCATAGATTGTTTGTTGTTCTAATCAGGGGGAGGGAATCCAACATTAAGTCATCTCAAGAGAAAAAAAGAAACACACCAATATTCCTTAAAAAAAAATCACCCTTTAATTTCAATGTCCTTCTCATCACCTTAATAAAAAGCAGTTCTTTCCTTGCCGTGCCCCTCCCCCTCCTGTCCCCCACATGTTCCACCACCCAATTAGACTTGCTCAGAACACAGCGACGCTGCTGCCCCGAGCAGTATGGTGGCCCCCCCGAATGCCCAAGGTGTGTTATTATCTCGTATTAGTGCACCACCTGCCTCGCAGTAATGATTAGCTAATTGGCTCGGCGCGTGTCCTGAAATAATAAAAGAAAAGGAGACATTTTGCTGCGATTAAGGGCGCGCGTGCAGCCAGCGAGAGCAAGGCCGCACAAAGGTTCACTTTGTGGCTGCAGGAGTCCCATTCAGGGCTGTGCGATGTGTTGCTTAGAGTATAGAGCGGTTGGCTCCAATGTAATCATTTCCCATCTGACAAAAGTTTGCTATTTAAGTAGCTAAATTAAGCAGCTAATAATAGAAATTCCTGTGTAAGGCTGTACTGTTTTTTAATCATAGTTAATTAAAGTGGAACATTTATTTACAGTTAAAGACTTTCCCTGATTGGCACTGAGCAAAAGCAAGCCAAGAAGAGTAAATGTGAAACATTTTCTTTCTGCTCAGTGTGAGCTTAAAGGGTCTGCTGGCATATGTTTGCTAACGCGTCAGCTCAGCTTCATTAAGTGATAATATTTTAACATTTTGCAGGTTGATCGGTTGAGGAAAAAAAAAAGAAAAATGGTCCAATATGAATACTTTAACTCAGAAGAAATCCTCACGCATTGTCTCATTCGAGGAATATGATGGAAGGAGATTGACGCCCGGAAATTCCTTCCAACGAGCCACATTCCCCACGCGAGGGACTTCTAACTGTGACACCTGGAGTGTTTGTTGCATTGAGGGAAGTCCACGTTTTCACTGTGAATGCTGCTCTGCACCGCTGGACATATTTTTTGCATTTATGGATGAAATTGTCATAGATACTGTGAATCTTGTTCTCAGCCGTGACCTCTGAATTGCCAATCGGATTTTCTCAAAGCCCCATTGTTGGCGCCGAGTTGCTGCCGGTGAACTGCAGAGCAGTCGGGATGGATCAGTTCTTCCACTCTGCAGCAAATGCCCCCTTCCCCCCCCCTCCCTTTTTTCGGTTTTCCTTTTCAATTTAAAACCTGAGCTTCGCACAGCTGGGAGGACGCAAACACGCGAGGAGTCTGTTAGGAAACAGTCGCATCACCCTACTCGCATGCATATTTCACCCGCAAGGTCACCCTCCACAGAGGGAAGGGAGTGTTTCTAGATTACCCCGACTACGCCGGCTGTCTCCACACCGCCGGCATGAGCGGTTTGAAAACGCACGCGGTAACTAACACCCTCTATTCCCACCGAGAAAGGACACTGTTGCTGAACAGAGTCCGACCGTCCGAGCCAGTTAGCGGCTGATCCGCGGTACGTCTTGGATGTATCTTGGATGTTGTCTGTTTACTAACTCGGCTGTCAGTGTTCTGTCTGTGCTCCTGTGCCATTTTGTTAACACACCAGTTAGCTCAATATAATTCATTGCCAGGCGAAAATAAAGGTTTGAAATGACTCGAGAAGGTGAATGGACGATTTAGTAATCTCGCGTGCGCTGAATAATTCATCCCATGTTTCAATCTCACGCTTCAGCCCAAGCTGAATGTACATGCTCAGACATACATTCTGCCTGCTTAAAATCCGCTGTTGGGACGCCCCACGTTGGCCGCAATAAAGACCTACATAAATAAATAAGCTAGGATATCGCAAGCGGCCATCTTGGATAGTGCCATGGGGAGTGGGGGGGGGGGGGGGGTAAGCTTGGCGTCCGCCGCGTCCCTGACCCGTTCACAGCTGCACCACGTAGGTCGGGGGCGGTTGTCGCCGGGATAAATAGTAGCGTGGAAGCGGCTAATTGTTGCCTCCCTTCACTCCCAAGGTGCACTGGGAGGCCGCAGAGCGTTTTGTGTTAAACCGTCACACGTCCGCACAGTTCGGGCTTTGGGAAGCAGGCTTCAGCAGAATGGGTCTGATGTCCTTTTTGTGTGTGCAACGGGGAGGGAAAGGCTTTTTTCCTGCTCCGACCCTTTCGAGAAGGCCACGCTGGATTGGATTGGTTGAGTCACGGACCGATTCTCCGTGCAGGAAAAAATTGAAATGAATTATTAATCGGTGAGGAGAAACGTGGTAAACCTGAAACAGTGAAGCCCTCTTTCAAAACAATGTCACGAATCAATGCAAGCTGCATGGCGAGCTGATTTCATCAGCAAATGAACGGCACTAAAGGGGTATTATTTTCCATTGGACACAATCTCAATAAACACAAAAATGAGTATTATTTCATCCGGTGGAAAGTAATAGCATTTTATGCTACGGTTGAAAGTCCATTTGGATGTCATTAACGCGGCATGTTTGTGGTAATAACAGGCTTTACGATGCAGCAGATGCCAGAAACCGAAATCCCTACATTTCCATTACAGTGTGACGTTAATAGAAACATGGTAAACATAGAACACGGTATGTGGTGTAGCTCACGTTCACCAACCACACTAGGAAATGATCAAATCGTTTTTTGTCATTAAATAAAAAATATGCAGCAACTAATCTTCCGTCACATTATACCTCACCTTGTTAATATATTTCACTTTTTAAAAGGGGTCGATTCGTTTTACTGCATGAAGAATTAAACTTTACATCCCTGACTCAGAAAGCGTATGATCCAAATTTGATTGATGTCACTTCGGGGGGGGGATATTTTAATCTAATCTCGCAATCTTCCAGTGTCAAAGACACCTCAAAGGTAGATTGTGAAGCTGAGAAAACTAAAAAGCTACAAATCAACGGAACATTTTTCCTTTTCCCCCCCTTAAAATGTCAGCCGCCGGCCACCGATTCGCCAATAAAGGCTTCAAATCACTCACGGAAACACCTACTGCACAGCGAAGCACAGCCCAGTGATTAATAATGCATCCTCTAATAGCACGGAGAACTTACTACAGCCACAGGAAGAGGGGGGCGGGTTGGTGGTGGAGGAGAGAAAGGGGGGGGGGGGGGGCTGGACGCTTACACCTCCAGTGTTGCTGCGGCGCCGCCGTGACAGTTTCTTCTCTCCTAACCCAGTTTTCAGCAGAGTGTGTCTCACCTTGGGGGCCAGCAGGGAGGCACCGTTCGAATGGGGATAAAGTAGGCTGACAGCCGCTTTTCCCTCCCCCCCCCCTCCCTGCAGCAGATACGTCCTGCTTCAGAACCCGGAGAATAAATAAAGAAATAAAGCGACGACAAGGAAAGAAATACTGGCGTTGCCGCAGCCTCCGGAGGGCAGCAGGAATAATGCTTTCATTTGCTGCGGGGGCCTCCACTCTTCACCGAGTATAGACACGGCTTTTATGGCGATAGTATTTCTGATTGGCATCCCAGGACAGCCATTTGAATTATTTAATAGAGCTTCCCTTTCCCTCTGTGGGGAGAAAAATAATAATAATAACGTTTGTTGTTTGTGTTTGCGTCGTTGGGCTCTTTGCTTTCGGCTCTTCTCAAAGGCTCAACTTAAGTCATCGGAGGCAAACAACTAAAAATGTCACATTCAGCGAGAAGAACTTTGACCGAAAAAGCGTTTTCAGCATTGAAGGGTTATTGGGAATTGTTGCCTTTTTTTTTTTTTTTTTTGGATGATTAAAGCGAGATCCAACATCCCCCCCCCGCCTTGTTTCCTCCCGCGGGTGAACCAGTCAATCCAAGATCACAGTGTAGAACACGGAGCGGATATTGCGGGGATCCGGGACCTCGGGCGCCTTAACGAACCCGATCCGTTTCCTGCCAGGGAAGAAGCGGAGAAAAGGGGGGAAACGAGGAGATGTAGTTGGTCTCCTCGGTGCGGCCGTTTCTCCCCAGAGCCCCGCGTGGGAACATGTAGGTGTTACACGATCTCCTGCCCCCCCCCCGCCCTGATCTTTTGGGGGGGTCGAGGGGGGGGGGGATATTGGGTGTGACGCACATACAAAAGCACCTGCGCTATCTGGCCGACGGTTTAGATGTGACACGCCGACAGCTGGACTCGACCCGTCTGACCGGGCCCCCGGTCCCGACCGCGTGAACGACCCCCCCCTCCCCCGCCCCCCGCTGCCGCCGCCACCCCCCTTTCCACCATCTTTATCTGGACAGATCGCCTCAAGCCCGGCCGACCTTGGCAAGCAGATTAAACAGCAGACAGATAAGGGAAGGAGGGGCCGAGGGTTGGGGGGGCAGAGAGGGGGGAAGAGGGGGGGCAAACAAGGAGTGGCTTGCCATGAGATTCATTTTTCCTTAACTCGAAGCCCAATTTACATGACCAGGAAAATCCTCTGGGAAGCTTTATGATAGATGACTAAGACGAAGTCTGTGATGACCTGTTTTTTGCAAATTTGGCCCGAGGGAGACGGAAGAGGAAGCCAGGAAAGTTAAGCATTTGCAGAGCGGGTATCGCCGTTTAGGCCCCCAGGTGACGTTGAGTGCTAAATTTATCATTGTGTCACATTTCGGATGATGATAGGCTTTATTGACGCAACACGCCCCATCAGCAGGTTAGTCCTTGAGTTGGTAGAAAGCATTTTTTGTCTTGATACTGTTGCTAGAATAATACGTAAAAATTAAATCACATTCAAAAGAAAAGTATTTCTAACATGAAAGAACTGAATCAAAGGGTTATGTTGTCTAGTCAACGCTTCAAAAAAAACCCTGTAAAAGTTCATTACGCTGCCTTACAAGGCGTTACCTCATGTAAATTATACACAGAGAAGTAACTAGACACCATTAAACCAACGAGTAAATGTTACCTCAGGTGTCCAGGTTGAATGAGCGCAGTATTTAAAATGTGTATTTCAATGTTTTGGCTGCTTTTCAAGTGGACACTTTCTTTCCATGTTAGAGTGTGATATTAAACAAAAAGGCTCGAAAGAAACCCGATTGATTTTCGCTCCCGTCTGGAACGGCGTGACGTCTGAGGCGCTTGTTATTGTGACAAAGGTGGAACCCAACGCGGCACGAAGAATCCAAAAGCTTTGATTACCACCATGGATTATCAGTGACACGCGCGGGGACAGTTTGTTAAAGGCACACGCTAATAAACAAACCGTGTGTGTCTCCATGTCCCCTCTAGGACGCGGACTAATGAGAAGTGACCCTTAATTGTGTTGTTCCATTAAGGTCGCCCGCTGCCAGCCGAGGCGAACGGAGCAAAGGGGAGACTTCGCTGTTTATTCACCGAAACAATCAAAAAGGGGACTGATTGGAAACAAAAGCGCCGTCATTGGGATGCGTGTGAACTCCCTGATCTCAGCGGTCACACTGCACGCCGTTTGGGGGGGAGGGGTGGGGGCCTAGACTTCTTCGCTCGGGACCACGAAAGGTTGGTGGCGTTTTCGTCCAGGCGCTGGCGAATCGGAGCTTTGATTGCATCGCCTCCCTCCGCCGCCGCCGCCGCCGCCGTCGTGACAGCCGCGGTGTGTCTCAGCTCCAATCGGGGCCCCGGCTGACCTTCCAGATGCAGCCCGATTCGGTCGGCCGCTTTTACGCTCCGTCAGACGCGCAAAACGGCATCCCCCTTCTTCTCCGGGAAAAGTGTCAAAAACGGCAGCGGCACGTCTCCGCTGCGGCGCCGCGGCGGCACCTTTGAGGGAAATCTCTTGGCAGAGGTCGACACGTGTCTCGTGGTTGACCGCAAAGGACTTCTTTGCTTTGCATTCGAAGGGGGCTTGTTCAAGCAAACAGTTTGTGATGCGGTTCGTAAAAAAGGTCGGACATTTTGAAGGAGTTGGGAGAACAAAGCGGCGGGAATCAAGTAACAACTGAAGGTTTCGGTTCTTCGAAGGGGAGGCGGGTTGCGCGGCACACTGATGCCAGAAAAAGCTCCAATAGGTCAGTGAATTGCTTGAAATAATACTTTATTTGTGATTCATGGAATTGACTAAAGGCCCGACACATGCATTTGATTAAGGAGATTAGAATCTTCCTGCCTCCCAAAGCCACGCATGTGATAGAATTAGAGGCCGATTAGAGACACGGGGGTGATTGCCTTTGAGTGGCGCAGGAGAAAAGGGGCAGGCGGCGGGTTGAGGGCAAACCACGGCGGACGCGTCGCGCCTTTTTCGGAGCCGACAGGCCGCAAACACAGACGGTGTTTGGCTTCTCTGTTTGGTGGGCGGGCGCTTGTTGGGGAGGGCTACGTGGTTTTAGTGTGTGTGTGTGTGTGTGTGCGGACCGCTCTGCTTGTTTGTGTTTGCATTTGCCTCGGCCATGTTATCTTGTCTGCGGGATAAGCTGTTTTACTGGTAAACAGCAATCCAGCTTTTCTTATTACATGACGTGCGTCGCTTGACTGAGCACATATTGAAAGAGGAGGAACGTTCAGGAGTCGTCTAATGTTTGATTTTGTTTTATAAAACGACAACGTCAAGGTAAAAAGCTTTTTATCTCTCTGTACCTCCTTTATGTCCCTTCACCCGTGAGTCCCTCCATTTATTCCAAATATAGCAAGAAGAAATACCCCAGTATTAATCTTAAACTGGTCTTTTTTTATGCACCAAACAAACGGTGAAAAACCTCGCTGACACGTTGCAGTCAAGGCTTTTCCCAAGAGTCCATGAAAGGTCCATTCAGAACGTCTTCCAAAGGCTTTCACATATTCTCTCAGTCGGCTGAAGGTCCTGCAATCGTTGCGATGGCCACTCTGTAATCTACAGTCAGTCATTCCATCAATACACCGACCAAGATAAAAAAAAAAAAAGATTCAATTTCAATTTCTTTGCATTACACGACGTGAGACGTGAAATTGAGGGTTTCTGCAGTCGCGTCGGTGCGTCTGGGGAAGGTTCTGTAATCGTGTGCATTAAAAAGGGGAAGTTATTCCACAGAAAATAAGGCGGTTTGTAACCTGACCGGGTGGCGTCCTCACGTGTGTTTGTGGTTTGATGAAACTGCTTCTTCGAGCCCCAAAGCGCCCGTGTGAACCCGCCTGCAAGGGATTGAATTTTAATGAGCATTTCCGTGGGAAGAACTCGCGCTACCGGCAGGGTTTTATTAGGTCCAAACACAGGAAGAAAAAAATAATAGAGGAATATGTTTTGTATTAACCTGTTGAGGGATCAGGCCGTCGTGTCAGCCAATAGGGGGAAAGAAAAAAGTATCCCTGTGTTAATAAAATTGCTGACTGCCTTCCGTCAAACAAGCCACTTTTGACATTTGCCTTCGTCCAATTATTTGCATCTGTGGCAGCGAGTCCTAAAAGCAAGCTTTTAAGCAGACGGACGAGGCCTTTTCTTTCTGTCCTTTGTTTTCCCAGCAGATCAAGCGAACCCGCCGCCACACGCGTGATCCCCTCCGAACCGCCTTCGTTCTGTTACAGCAGCACCTTCATTAGACACAGCGGATCGAAACCGTGGCTTTACTGGATGGTAAAAAAAACACTAATCAAACCAATATGACTCTTAAGGCCCGATTTCCCCCCGCGCGCGGGCAACTAATGTGACACCGCGTTGGACCTGGTCACGCCACTGATGCCTAAATGGGAGGTGTGCGTTTGCACAGCGGGTTTGAACGTGCTTGTTTTTGTAAATAAGAGATAGCTGTGTGTGTGTGTGTGTGTGGGGGGGGGGGGGGAGGGGAGATAAGTTGCTTTGCATGTCGACTGAGCTAGTCAGGAATTGATCGGAGGCATGCATTAGCAGATTGCCTATTGATGAGAGGGGAGATTTATAACGCTCTGATTGATAGTAGCAATCTCGGTGTATAAATAAATGAATATATGCCTGCCCTGGATGGTGATAGCAGTAAAAAAAAAAAGACCTGATTTGCAAGCTCATCTACAATTGCAAATGTCACGTTTAGTGAGCCCTCATCACCGGGCAGCACTCAGGCACAGCGAGGGGACAACAAGTCTCTTCTCTTCATTTGTAGCGACGCGAAAATATAAGAGAGATGAGGGGGGAAAAAAAACGTTGACTTGTTAATTAACTAATAATTAAGTTGAATATCAAAGAGTGATGTTCAAGCAAAGACCTTTATTTTTTATTTTTCGTTCGTGCTAACGGCTAAGGACGTTTTATTTGAATTTAAAAAACAAACTATACGTGTAGAACACTTATCTAGAGAGGAAGTTTTACTTTGGTTCACTCATTAAAAGGGCCGTATTTTGAGTATATTATTCTAAATCTCCTTTCTTAATTACTCAGATAACAATTCGTCATTTTCAACAAACGTGAACTGCTCCACACGTCACGCGTCATATTTTAGCACAACCCTTTGGATTCATTCAGAATCACCTATTCTCACCGTAACCCATTTTTCAAAGCCATTCAGAGGAAGGTCGTTGGTTTCGACCCCGGCGGCCGTCATTAGAAGACGACTACAGTAAATCAGGAGCGACTGGTCTCGCCGACTCCTCAGTCCGAGAGATACTCCGCAGATGACCTACACTTTAACCTCGACGGCCAAATCATTTACCGGGGGGGGGAGGGGATTCCTGTGATAGCCCGGACTGTCTCACCTCCGCCAGACCGGACCCGCCCGACACGATTCCGCCCCCGGCGGCTCCTCCCGACCTCTGACCTCCACCCCTTTCCCAGCTGCGTTAAATCTAATCGCACATGGTTGAGATCGGAGGGGCCGATACGAACCTCCGCCCGCGACCGGAATAAAAGTGATACGGTATTAGCCGCTGGCGCCGCGCCATGAATTCCAACCGTCCCCGAGTACATTATTTATCTGCCCAGAGGGATCCTTTTGCCCTTGATTTTCACCCAACTCCAATTTTTTTTTTCTCGGTTTTCATGGGAAGAGACTTACCTGGGGTTAAGTGATGGTTAAGCAGCCTTTCCTCCGTCCCGGGCGGGAGGAGACGTTCTTTTCTTCTCTCGAGGCGACATATTCACTCGAGGTGTTACCGGTTGCTTTTTTTAAACGAAGCCATCACGGGAAATTGTGCCAATTAACACATTCTTAATGTGGCTGCAAAGTGAATGTGCCGCCTACTGTTAGACGAAACGCCATAACAATGATAAAATGAAATGTAACTCACGATGTCCCACTGTGGCAGTATTTATATTCTATTTCAACAGTTCTTAATTAATGTTTTCTCAAGATGCGAAGGTATTGTCGCAATTTTGTCTTCACGGAAAGAAAAAGAGAACTATTCATGACTGAAAAAGGAAAGTTGGATAAAGTTCGAGGACTTTAAAAATAATACCGTATGCAAGAATTTGCTTTACATTTTTTAAAATATTTTTCTGCTTGTAACGCCTTTGCTAATGAAAAAAAACCACAGTTGATCTACGTACAAAGTGCAAGCACATTTATGGTTGACACAAACATCCCTGACGTGTGTTCAACACAACACCACACCGTCCCCCCCGTCCCCCTCCTCCTGGACCGAATAAATAAATGTTCCTCCACGGCCAGGAGCTTGCATGCTGAGCGGTCCGTCGAGCTCTCCTTCCTCCCTTCAGGCGAGGCAAACAAATGCCCGCGCTGATGCACCTGCCCCTGTTGCATATTCCCCCTCTGCACCCTGGGCTCAGCGCAGAGACGCACAAAGGGGGACAAGGAGGACAAGTGTCAACCGCGACCAACATGCGAGTCCTTTTTGCCCTTCAAAAATAAACAGTTAGGGGGCCTGGATGTCCACAGTCCAAATTCCCCCAGTGCAACATACACCAGCTCGAAATGTTAGAGCAGCAGAATCAGGAGAAGCCTCATTAAAAAGTGGGTTTTGCTTAAGAAACATATTTTGTTTTTTTGGGGGGGAAAGGAGAGAAGACATTGCCGATGGTAAGAAGTTGGCCAACTTAGCCTTGAGACGACCTGGCGACCTTAAAAATTAAACCATGTCCCAAAAAACTATTTCAAGGGGCTGACCTTAGCGTGGCTTCACAAGAAAATGTTCTTTTCAGACCTGTGACGTTACAAAAAAAAAAAAAAAAATGGAGTCGCCAAGCAATCGGGTAGCTGATTCCAAAGTCCCACTGAATATGCAATAATAATAGTTTAGTAAGGAGGAAGTTACAGAGAAACACTCTTTGTCTCAGTATTGTCGACACGCAGCTCGGTGGGGGAATGAAGGGAGACTTATTTCTGTAACTCATGTCAGGCTACATGAAGTAACTCCGGGAAGAAGAAAAAAAAAATAATAACCCAGAGAAAATGGGATGTTTAATGGGCGTGACAGAAATAGGAGGAAAAGATCGATGCCTGGCTGTAATTTGGCTGCCGGGGAAAAATTCACAAGTTGCTAATTGCTGCTTCGGAGTTTCAGAGCTTTTTGCTTCACTTGGCTTTCAGCATCCCCCCCCCCCACTCCTCCCTCGGCTGCTTCCTCAGGTAGTCCTCTCCCTCATTTGAGCTCCAATCCTCTTTAGATATCGACACGTTCATCCATCCGTGCCGGAGCCCAGATGATCTCGCCGATCAGATGTGCAGCATTGACTCAAGGATGAAAGGAACCGGAGGAGGGGAGGGGGGGGAGAACGGAGAAAATGAAGGAACACAGCGGGCAAGTGAACTACAGAAAAACGAGAGCAAAGCTGGAGACGAAATCCATCAATAAAAAGCTCGTACTGTACAGCAACTAGCTGGTGATCGTGATTCATCCCATTCTGCCGCTCCCGGGAAGCGTGGAAATGGCCAACACCCCCCCCCCCCCCTCCTCACTGCCTCTTCAGTACTTTTGGCACCGCCGCAGGCCTCGAGGCAACGCAACGTTGAACTTGGCGCGTATCAATAAATTCCTGAAAAGCCAAAGGTCAACATGGACCGGAGTGGGAGAGTGGGAGAGAGAGAGAGAGAGAGAGAGAGAGAGATTCAGGCAACTACTCGCTTGGCTTTGCCGCCGCTGTGCTGTTTACGGGAGAGGATCGGTTTCACGGCGACGGATCGCGTGGTGAGGGCGAGGAAATCGATTGGCTCGTTCTTGAAGGTTTCCTGTAGCTGAAGACTTATTTTGCAATTTTGTGCTTTTCTAATTTCTATCACGAGAGGCATTTTCTGACTACTGTCACTGCTAAATTAAGCGTTAATCCCACCCTGCAGGGGATACCAACAACTTAAATTAAATTGTCGACTGAATGAAAGGAACTATTAGCTACATGCTAATAACAGGGAGCTGTGCTTGGTTTCATCTTTGTTCCACGCCACTTTCTAGAGATGGATTGAGAAAAGGCTCTTCGAGCGCTACGGGCTCACATGTTTGTAGCTTCCTGAAGAACAGCCAGTGGCAAAAAGCTGTTTCACTGGCTCATTGGCTATTAACAAGCAAATAGTGATGAAATAAATTAACAAGTAACTTATTAAGAAATACTTTTTGCACTCGCATATGTAGTTAGACGTATTTCACTGTATTATATTTTCCGTCTTATTAAAAAACCTTCACACACATTTGAGAGAAATGAGAATTGTATGTAGACTAATTTAAATCCCATTTAATCCAACATGGAAACCAGAACGGAACCAAACACCCAATATTTCTATTTCTAAAATTCCATATTGTCACAAGGAGTTTGCCCCTAACAAGTAGGCAGTGGCGTTTGCGGGAATTAAAAAGGAATATTCTCAGCAGCCGATGCAAAAGTGAGACAATGTCACACTGCTCCGAAACACGTTGCCGTCCTCGGTCAGTGCTCCCTGCCGACTTTGACCCAACACAGACCGGTTAAACTTTAAAAGCATTGGCGCATACCACTTCCCACGCAATGCATGCTGCAATCGTAGCTGCGGGGGAGGGCAGGCGCACATGAGTGCAGCATTTTCACAATTTTAAGAACTTTAAGGATCCAAAGTTGAACTGTGTGTATTTCAGAACGTTCACAGAAACTGTCCAAAGCTCCCGTGTTGGCTCGGTCTGCACCTCGGCTGTAATGCCTCTGCAGTAGTGTCTGAACCAACACATCTGACCCGGCTTAATTCAATAAATCTGGCGTGATACACACATATACACCCCCAATATGTGTAGGATTTAAGTTGGCTTGGTATTGAAACACAGGAGCGTCGGAAGCCACCGGCGCACTACGAGCGTTGGTGCTGCTAAAACGCTTAATTATTGATGAACTCAATAGTCAATAAAGCAGACAGCCAAAGCGGCTCGAGACAAACAAACGTAAATAAATGAACACAGACACAATTGGTTGAATTTTCAAACTCCACAGTTCAGAAACATTTCGTCGATTTGTTTCAATCGCTACCTCGGCGGTGGTTTCACGTGAGCCAATAATGAAATCCTTGAGCGTTACGATCTGAAATGAGGCGTCAGATCGTCGCCCCCGGCGGATCAAAAAAGGGACTTGGCCTTTATTCACCCGCAGACGTTGCTCGGGTGTCTTCAAAGCCACTGTGAGAGGGTGGGGGGGAAGGGAGGGGGGGGAGGGGGGCAAGAACAAGGGGATGAGCCGCACGCAACCCGACCACTATTTCCACCAGACGCACGAGAGAACAAGCCCACTCGGCATTTAATGACCCCATTCCTTCAATCCAAATGGCACCGCTCTCGACGGCATGCTCCGAAACCCCGCCATCTTTAGATTAAGTTAATTTGCAAATGATTGGTCCTCGGCGTACCACAAGGGCTATCTCGCGAAAAAACGACTCCCCCAATCCTGTCCGCGGTCCGGAAAGAACCAGGAAAAAACCGGACGCAAAAGGGAGATTGTAAGTGAAGTGGGGGCAAAAGATGAGTCTTTCGCTGCTTATATACCGCTGTTTTTTTCCGCGTGTATTCGTCCCTTATGGCTTTTGGATTCATGCCGCCGGGCAAATCCCCACAATGTCAATCAAAGTCGGGTGGCGTCGCTGTCTCAGCGGTCCCTCCTCTCGTCGCCGCTTTGAGGGTTTCCGTGGGTGAGAACACGTCCGTTAGAAACAACGGCATCCATTGCTCGGAGAGGGGGGGGGGGGCTTCCGCAAGACCGCCGGGAAGCCGGGAAGCGCAGAGACATTCATCCTGGTCTTATTGCTCGGCCTGTTTTACTGGTGCACGGTGCCGTTATTTACAAGCGTTCCCCCGTCCCCCCCGTCCCCCCCGGCCCCCCATCCCGCCACCTGCTGATTTCGCTCCTGTCCCTTTTCTTATCAGGCTTTTCATCCGAAGGCATCGGTTGGGGAACGGGATTATATTGAGACTTTGTTATTAATTGCATCTCCAACTTCCCCCTCTTTCGTCGCGGGAAAGGAGGCTCGAGAGTGAAGCAGCAGTGGAGTAGATACGGATTCGGCTCGTCTTCAAACAGAAGCACGGGTATTTGCAGAGCTGGTATGTTATTCTCACTTCCTTTTTTCATGATTAGAGAGAAACCAGGGTAAGACAGGGAAGTGTGATGAAAAGATTATTACGGCCTCATGTCTCTCCAATGGATTTAATGCAGCTGACAGTTAGCCGAGACAGTCAACAAGGAAACGTCTGTTAAAAGTTTGTGTTTTTCCTCCCATTTATTACCCGGACTACTGTGGCCTGCCAACTATTTTCTTTCTTCCGCCAGTTTTTTATGATTAACAGGAACAAATATACTTCTCAAAAGGTGTGGGCGGCAGGCCCTTGGCCCTTTTATTTTGCCCACAATGGTGAGCTGAGACCGCCTTCAACAGGGCCGCTTCAGGACCGAAGGGCTCGCCTGACGCCACAGTGACAGCGTTTCATCGTGGCGAAGCAATAAACTGACTTTTTGTATATTTATTAAAAGATCAATCAGTCAAATCCTGACAACAGCGGAGGGGGGGAAGTGTATTTTCCAGGTAATAATGCTCGGTGAAGATAACGGAAATGAAAGGCAGGGGGAAATAAATATATTCAAAAAGCAATAACCCGACCCTGTAATGGAGCCTGAGAGGGCAGCGAAATGAACACTGACATATGTGTGTTTCCACTGACAGCCAGACAAATTAATAACACATAGATTAGAGACACCTCCTGTTAACCCGTTCGCTGCGGCACCATCAATCCGTGCTACTCGCAGCCTCTGTGTGTGTGTGTGTGTGTGTGTGTGTTTGTGTGAAGCTATAGGGACAGAAAAGGAGCGAGGGAAAGGAGATGACTGATGCCCGGGATGGCAGTGGGAGAGGCAAAAAGAAAACCCAAACCGAAGAGAAACAGATAAACGAGGGAGACAGTCTGCATGGAGGTGTGTGGATGGCAACGCAATGCGCCACAACAGAAGACACAAACAGAAGACACAAACACACACACACACGCACACACAGGGGATTAGTGTATTATGTAACGAGAGGCCTTTTCTCCTGCTGCCCTCGATTCGGCCTTAGTAAAGGTCACAAGCCGACGGTATCAACAAGCGCTATCTGAGCGACGCCCAACAGATCGTCTGGAGCATCAATCCCCCGAAAAAAAAAAGAGCCAGCTTCCGACGTTCCCGCTGAGCGCTTTGTGTCCGGCTTCGTCTCCAGACTCGTTGCCCCCGGCCTGTCAGAGGTGTTGCCTCTGACAGGTCCCGATTGATGGATCTCACAGCCTGGTGGTTTCGAAATGACACCGGGAGCGTTTGACGGCGCTGCGGATCTAAATGGAATCCAGCGGATGGACGGCGGGCCGGAAGCGAGGCTACTGGGGGACGCAGCGTTTGTAAACAGCGCAGCGATGGCGCCAGTGTGTTTTTTACGCATGTGACTAAAGACGGCTCTTCTGACAAACATCCAGTCGCTTCAAAGCAGTGAAAAGTTTACGTTAGTAACAAATTCTCTTTCAAGTGGAACTGATCCCAATGCACGACTTGCTAATTTCCTTTAATTTCCTAATTCTGTCTTGCGTTCATGCAGTTTTGTTTAACAAATTAATGTTCTTTATTTTCAAAAGGAGTAGACTTTGATGGAATTATACGATTGACGGCGTTGACAAATCAATTTTGATTTTTGGAATACGCACCACTCTGTCACTGTTTAACAATATCACCCACATCTTGTTCAGTGTGTATTTGATAATGATGCTGCGCCTGCTATGAACGGCCAATAGTGGAGCATCAAAGGAAAATTCAAATTTGCTCATTAGGTACGAACGGATGTCCGTCTACACACACCTGGGACGGTCGCCGGATGTATCTCTCAACAAATGCATTCTGGGATGCGGTCCAGCTTGGCGTGACCCCTAACAAGACGAGCGCTTCAGAAGGCGGGCGGATGGATCGATCGTTTGGATGTGCGAGTCCATCTCAGAATAACTTGTTTGTGAGGAACAGTTGGTGGAAGAAGGAGAAGCGCTCAGGGTCAACACAGATATGAATTTTGAATCAAAACTTTGACTCAACGTGCCAGTAATTAAACAGTTTTGGCATTAATTCATTCCATATTTGCTGCAGAGTGGGAGGGAAAAAGCCTGTTTATGTGGTTAAAATGACCCGGGCCGAGCTTCCCTGCAGCCGCCTTTCCGATTGATTTACCTGCTACACTGTAATCCATCTCAGTCCATTAACTTGGAGCCGGGTTGAACAGAACAAAAGACGGAACGACTATTTAAAGACGCGAGCCAGCTGCGAGGACCGTGGCAGCGCGGCTTCAAACAGAATAACCACATCAAGGTAACGCCAAAATCAAACTTGTGTGTCGTCTTAGCGAACAACAAACGCCGGCTAAAGAGGACCAGGAATCAATAGGAACGGTAAACTATATCCCAGATGTGAGCTATTACACACACCTGCCTGTAACAAATAACATGTTTCCATTGTCATTTTGTTGTCAAAACAAAAGTTTAAAGAACATTCATCTCGGCATTTTCCCGCCACTTACGTTGCCAGCATGCTACAGCGTGTTTTCCCGCCGCCCTGTTGCCTGCATGCGACGTCTCTCCAGCTGCGCCGGGAGGTATTAAAAATCGCACGCACAAACAATAACGAGTGAAAAGGGACTCCCCGGAGAGCCGGGGTACGACGCGCACTCCCACGTGCACGCCACCTGTTCGTCGTGCCCGATGATACTGAACAGAGAGAGGGGCTCTAAAGTACGGTGACACAATGTGTCCACTTCGGTGCTTCGGTAGAAGGTTCTCGTGTTTTGATACGTGTCAAATGTGCTCAAATTACGATGTTTCGGAATGAAGAAATCGTGAGACACTGTTGACCTTCCCCTTGGATATAGACGGACAAAAAGACATTTGATTGGTGCAATCACAACGACAACTCAGCGTGTTGCTGTTTATTTTTCTCATGCAAAGTCTAAAAATAATGGAGGGAACCCATCTTTTTAACAGTCAAAAATCATGTCACAGTGATTTTCGGGATGCATTATTAATGTTTTTCATGTAAATTTGAAGAATTAAAGGATTTTTTTTAGACACAATTTCCCCCTTTGCAGCCAAGCATATGCATTTGTGGGACTTTAAGCACGTTTGAATGACAGCTTAGTCAGCAGGGGGCCCAGTTCAAGTTCACTTGGATTTGCTTTTGTGCAAAATATGAAGAAAAAAAATCAGTTAGTACCATGAACCCAACATTTCTTACAATACAGCAAGACATTTATTTTCCAATCTATCAGGTCCTGTTTCAACAACATCTTTGGAAGTCAAGGGGATTTGATTCATTCTTGGATTTCAGAAAAAAGTAAGTGGAAGATGTTACAATTTCTGTAGTGACTGCGATGTCTAATTAAATTGTACATTATTACGCATGTAAAACACGGCGAAAGTAGAATCCCCAAAAGAGACACCAATGAGTTTTTACATATGTTGTAATGACATTACAAGATTAAGAATTACTTATAATAAATGGGGCTTAACAAGCTAAAGATGGATTTTCCCAAAAAGGGGTTATTCAATGTCGCCCAAGAATAAAACCTGAATGGCATCTTCGGTGGCGACGTGTTCGCCATCCGTCCTTTTGCTGATTAATCTCTCTCTTTGTACCCGTGTTGGGCTAGTTTAGCAACATTGTTTTTCCTCCTCCCCGATGTCAGCCGTGAGGAATACAGTTTCATATCGCCGTGCTTGTCATATAGTCAGAAAGGTGTGTGTGTGTGTGTGTGTGTGCGCGCGTGCATGGAACCGTGACAGATTAAATGGGCGAGAGTTTGCCATTTAGACAGCCATTGTGTGAATCCGTGCATGTCTGTGTGTGTGTGTGTGTGTGTGCATCAGGTGGGAGGCGGCTGAAGCTACAGTATCTCTTGACAGATGAAGTTGAGGGGTGGAAAGCAGGCAGTGTTTGCCTGGGGAGCTGTGGCACTTCTTTGGGTGGGTGGGACCAAGGGGAGCGTGCAGGTAAAGGTGGCAGATGATATTAATACACTTAGCTACCCGTGCACGGCACAAACTGACAAAGAATTCAACGCAATACGATAGATTCCAGACACACGCGATAGACGCCATCACGTGTGTTATCGATAATGTTGAATTTGTCAACACAACCTGATATGAAGAACATGTTGGAGGCAACGGAAAACCTTTGCCGCGCCCCAAACATTACTTGCGTATTTGAGTCATCAAAAAGAATTACTTCACCCAATAAGAGAGTCACACATTGTATATTTTAAATCGACTATGCAAGTAATGTTAAGTATTAAAAGAAAAGCTGTTGCATTTTGCTATTCTCTAACGAATGGTTAGTTAAATAGGGAACAATGTGTCCAGGACCCCGAGAGGAACAGCAGGTTGCAACACTTGTCACAACAAGTGAGATTCATTAGTTTTTAGCAATTAGCAATTTCGCAAATTTATTTTAATCAGACTCCATTAAATCTAGACAGTATATATTCGAGGTAACAGCTGTCAGTTTGACCCTTTGACCCCGGGTCCTTCAATCTGTTTTCGAAAGCTTGAAATCTTCCAATCAAATTTCTACACACACACAACTTTTTATTCAACAGACTGCCCGACCTGCACTTTGGCTAATGGAGACTGCAGACTTGTTATGTTCACGGCAAATGTCTCGCCGTCAAAAGCAAATAAATTGTCGTGAACCCGCGACGACTGAACCGGCGCGTTCTGAATGACAGTCAGAGCAGAATCGCACACCTCCGAGGTTGAAAGCAGGTAATTTGCATTTGAAAAATGACAGCAACAATGTCTACAAGTGCTCATTAGGAACACGGTGAATATTGGGCTGTGACATCGCAGAGATCTTTTCTGTGTAAATTGACACTTCACAAGTGTGAACAAAGTGGCTTTTGTTTTTTACCAATGTATATAACTTGGAAGAAATGTCTTTTTTTATCAGGTAATAGGCCCGAGATGAAACAAAACAGTGAAACAAGCTTTTACGCGATTCCTGAAAATCAAAATCCATCACCTCCAAGCTCCACAAAAAAAAAAAAACACAAACTTGAGAACATGTCCCGTGTTTTTTCGACAGTATTCCTGTCAGATCTGCTCTCCCAGCCTTTGTCTCGCATGTTGCTCACACCGGTCCTGATTGACGCCCACCGGCTCGGCAGCGGCTCGTTCTCCATCGCTAACGAGAGGCCCTTTCCGCCCCGCGGTGCAGCCGCGCATTGCTCATTCGTCCTCGTGGCCCCGGGATGCCAGCACAGCCCCTTTTGCTCACAACAAAAGCAAGAAGCCTACTCAGCGGTCCATTTTTGAATCATCCGTCTCCCCCCTCGGTATTGAATCCCAGAGATGGAAGCAGCGTGCGAGAGCAGCGCATTCTCATCTTCCAGCAATCTCTTCTCTGCCGTTGGTGGGGCGAGGCAGAAGACTCGATTTCAGGCTAAATCTTTTATTTATTACACAACGATGACTAAATCAAATAGATATGTATATGCATTTTTCTGTTATTTTACAGTTTTTTACAGTAATCAGCTGCTCACTCCGGAAACCATTTTAGCCCCGAGTCTCCACAACGAAGAGATGGTCGTATCTCAAAGCGCGGGGCTCGTCCTCCCGATCACTGACCCGGTGCCAAACATGTCTGTTTAGAGTCCCGTCCCGTCCCCCGTCCCCCCGAGACACCGGGGACGCATTCGAATCTGACCCCGTTAAGATTAAAAAGCGAGACGTTCTGCGTCGCGCCTTCCCTTTGGTGCATTTCCTCTCGCCCCGTCGCTGCCTTTGTCCCCCCCGCGTGCAAATCTGCATGTCTTTACATTCACCCCCCCATTTTTCTTCACGGCCGAGGGCGACGTGTCACCGGCGTTTAGCTGGGACGAGCACGGCGGCACAAACAGATATGAAAATTGGATGACAATTAGCCGCTACGTGCTGTTAAGCGCAGAGGATGATGATCGTCTGTGCACCTCGGCCTCGCCGCGCCCGACATTTATATAACAGCAACCTGCCACCATGTTTCTCGCCAGTCTGCAGGCTTGTTCTTTTTTTTTGTTGTGTCCTCTGCGCCACCAAATTGTTAAATAGAGAAGCTGATGAGGTGGGATGTCAGAGTAGATTGCTTAAGACAGGCCCCGACATCGTTTTCATTGCTTTTCTTCCCTCTTTTTTTTATTTATTGTTTAATACTTTTCCTTCACCGGGCAGAAACCGATGATGTGATGATGATCGCACTTGCAATTGCTGCACATGTGCAGGGGAAAGGAGGATGAGGAAGATGGGAAAGAGGGTGGGGGGGTTGGAAAGGGGGAATCCATGTTTCCGAGTCATTTGCGCCGACGCGGGATGATCGTCGCGGTGATCCATCTCCTTTTTCTTTTCTTTACTTCTTTACTCCTGCTTTCTCCACATTACTTCCCGCTTAAACTTCTTTCATTGAACGCAAACAATCGTCCGCGTGTTTCTCTAATACATCTCGAAACACGTCTTTTCTCTTGGTGCCCAGGTGAGCCCATTCGTTCCCGCTTCCCATTTTCCACCTCGCCCTTCTTTGTTAAACAGGTCTCTGGCCTTTATTTGCCGGTCGCGGCCCACAAGACGAGACGGCAACCACAATTAACGGGGGGGCGCCTCGGCGTGAACCGTCCCGGCCGACCGCTCGGCGGTTTTCGCAGACGGAGAGACTAATGGTGACGGCAAATCGGACGAGTTAAAGCGCACGGCGAACCGTGGCTGGGTATTGACCGACCCCCTCGTGCATGGATAACAGGAAGGTGCCGCCGAATGAGGGATGAGGTCACGGCCCATGAACTTCTCTGGTCATCGCGGTGAACTACTTGGCCCCCCCCCCCCCCCTCCCACCCTCCCGCCGTCTCATCAGCGGCGAGCGATAGCGCCTTCCTGGGATGGGGGACGGGGGGGACGGACCTACATCAGATCCTTCACGCTTGTCATCATCGGGCCCTTCGTCACCCTGCGCTATGCCCTTCCCTCCCCGACAGCGTTTTGTTTTCTTCCCTGACGAGAAACACAAAGAGGAGCATTTTGAGTAGTGCGAGGGCAGAGGGGCGGGAGGGGGAGACGGGGACGGGCGCACAGGCTTCGGAGACGTGCCCCTCCCCCTCCCCCCCACCAACCCCCCCCCTGGTCAGCGGTGGGGATGGTTGCGGGTGCCGTACCGAATGGGAAGTAATCTTGATTCCATCAATCCTCTGTTTTTTTCACCCGGAGTTTTGAACACCTCAATCAACACGCGCCCCTCAAGGTCGCCTTTGTAGCGTGCTCGGCAGATTAAGTTCCCCGTCCGCGTGCGGCGTGTGCTTTGAACCGCGGACGTCACCCGGAGGAAGATAAAGAAGCGAGGGAAAGAATGAGAGAGGCGGAAGAGAGGACTGGTGAGATGGGAGAACTTCGGCTTTTGCCGGGATACACTCAAGGTCAAACAAACACTTGTTCTGGTTTAAAAACGTGCAGGCCCGAAATCCACAGCTGCAACAGCGTTAGCGGCCGTTGGAACTTGTTCAACGCAGGTTTCCTGTGGCGCCGTCGACACTTGAGCGCCTCGAAACCGCTCCATTAAAAGCCGAGCGCGCGCGGGGAAAGGGACGGGCGTTACGAATGTTCTGCTGCTCAATTTACACCAGTCGGGAGGTTTCCATCTATCATCCTTTCCCTCCTCTCGGCTCCCGGCTCTCTTGTCTTTCTTTTCTTCTTCTTCTTCTTCTTCTTCTTTTCCCGACGCACCTGCGCGGGGCCGTTCGTCAGCGTTCGCGTTAGCCGTTTGCACTCGAGCCGCCGGCGCCATCTATCCTAATATCTGCATGGCGTCCAATTCGCGGGAAGAATGAAACCATCTCGCCAAAACAAACCAATCATTAATCACACACCGCTCGGCCGTTGCGGCCACCTTTCCCCCCCCCCCACCAGACCTCTCTACCGGCAGGGCACAACGATGCGAAAGGAACCTCCGTCGGCACCAGGGCCGGCCCAAGGACATAAGCGAACTAAGCGGCTGCTTGGGGCCCCAAGCAGCCGCTTAGTTCGCTTATGCTGCAAGCAGCCCTAGTTTTGTATTATAACCTCACTGTATTCGTTTATAATTTTCGCTTTAACAGTATAGCGTGACATTTGTGCCAATAATCTTCTAGCACAGGTGACTGTGCGTGGTGGGAGGGGGGCCCCCAGATAAAATTCTGCTTAGGGCCCCCAAGAGGCTTGGGCCGGCACAAAGGTGGAGTTCCGCTCAGACACCACGAACATTGATACAATCCACATCTTTCAGGTCCCGAGTCGGCGGCTTCGTCAGTCCTTTGAATCCGACTCCACCTGCACGCTTACATGAATCTTAATCTAGCGGTGCGGAGCTCTGATTCGAGTGCTCGCCCCTCCTCAGCGAGACGGATCAGCGATAGATTAAATGAACGGGGCTGCCAAGCCCCCTCCCTTCCCCCCGCCCGCCCGCCCCGCCCTGTCTAATTACATGCACTGAAGATCTGTTGCCTGGAAAAGAGGTTGCCTCAAGCCACAATCCTCACGAGCTCCTACCCTTACCCTCACCCCCTCCTCCCTGCGCATGTTCCTGCAATTCCCCACTCTCCTCCACGAGGCCTCGCGCCTGCCCTCCCGTAGCCTCTGGCTCTTCCCGTGTACCGCTAGGATTCAATTAATTAGCGCGCGGCTCGCAACCCACAACGATGGGTTGGCAGCCAGTGCGGAGAGCTACAAATCGCGCGGGCAGCCTAGCTGGGCCTTTCCAACAACAACAACAACAACAAGAAGAAAGCGGATGGATGAGGGGTTATTGGAGAGCATTGAGGTGTGTGAAGGGGAAGAAGGTGATGCCGAGTACGTGTTGGACTTTAGGGATAGGGGGAATGGAGGAATCAATGAAAGCAATCACTATGTACAATTGGATTTGTTGCGAAGCGCACAAAGGACGAAAAAAGCAGGGTCCTTGGATTTGAACAGAGGTCAGGTAATCATATGCTCACGGTGGGTGTCGGAAAGGAAAAATCCCACTTTGAGTGCCACGATAAACTGCCATGCGGAGCCAAGCACTACAGATTTAAAGCTAAGCGCGGTGTGAAACTTGTTCTAGAGCTTCTCAAATGTCTTTGAATGAGCACGGCCTGACGAATATCGTCCTTTACCGGGTGTTTTTCCTCCACATGACACGGGCAAGAACCTCAAAAATAAGTAACATCAAGTAACACACAGCACCAGGGGCACCAGTCTCATGACATTTAAGTATCAGCTAACTGCCTGGCCTGTCATGTTTTGTCCTTCCGACACATTCCCCACGCCATCCATCATCCAGTCAGAAAGAAAACGACGTCTCAACGGGAGCTCAGGGGGAAACTTTGAACGCCCATCGAGAAGGGAGACGAAATCATCGGGTTCCACGTGGCCTCACGAGGAGACTCGGACAGTAAGGATCCACGCCGTGGTGGTACAGTGCTTGGCGAACACAGATTTCACCCATACGAGCATAGCAGAGAGGCATTCCTGTAATGCGTGCGTCTCCACTGGTGCATCAAAACCAAGCATTGTACCACAAACAGCTAATTTGTCGCCCCTCCTTTCAGAAGCAAAAGCTGTGAGCGGCCCATCTCGGGGCTGGTGGAGGGCTCCTGCCAACAGAAGGCAGGGATCGCTTTTCCTATTTCTTAAACATATTACTCCATTCAATCTTTCACCTGTGACTCGGAAAAGGTCATTTTCCGCTGAAGAGTTACGCAACAGGCCTTCAGAGGCGCTTCATTTGGTATCGGCTGTGTGTTGCTAAAGAGGGAGCGCTACTAAAAACAGCACACAGGCCGCCCCGGCGTGACCGCGGCCCCTTGCATTCAGGCTCGGGTGTGTGGCACGAGGGCAACAATCGACTAATCCTCCTTCGTCCCCCTGAAGTTTGTCTGTTGATTCAACTCCTCTGAGCTGAACTTTAAGCGTCCAGGAGGGGAGATAAGAGATGTGGAGATACGACCGTCTGGGATTCAAAGTCAAGGAAACAAGTTTAAGGTTCCGGCATTGCTTTTTTTTTTCTTTCTTTCTTTCTATTTTGTGATATGCTTTAACTTCTCTCCTTTTGTGCGAGAGGCACTTTCCGCAGCTTTTCCGAATGGGTGTCGGAGTTATGATCCAGTCGTATTTAAACACAAACATGCATCTCCCTCGGTGCCTGTCTCCTGCTTTATTCTCTCCCCAAGCCTTCAGATCGCAGTCGATAAATCCACCCCGTGTGCCGTGCTGAGTGCAGCGAGACAGGCACACAGACACACACCGTCAGATTACACCATCAAACAAGCCATCAAAAAGCAGAATTAATTACCCACAACGTAAATGGTTTGATATGAGATATAGCATTTTTTCATCTTGACTGACTTCATTCTTCCCGGTTAAAAAAAGAAAAAAAAAAACCTTATTAGCCGCAGCATCTAGCTATTCATAAAGCTGCGTATCATTTTTCCTCATTTAGTATTGAGTCCATGAGTGCTTCCCTTCTGCTGGAAATTAATTACTCGAGCTGACTTAATGTGGAGCTATTGAGTAAGACAAAGAGCAGAGGTTTGCCACACTTTGACACTTGATACGCGTCTATGGATGAATTACAACCAAAAACACAGAGGAGAAAGAAACGGAAAACATTGTAATTAAATGTGATTATACAATTGAGGATTTGATTACAGCATATCAGTGGAATTTGTATATCTCAGAGTATTGATGACACACTTAAGAGTCCCATTGATTTCTGCGTATTTGGCTTTTTCCGGCTTTGCTTCCCTGTTTAGCTATTTAAAAGCTGACTGCAGGGTCGTGGCTTTTAAACCTATACGGCTATTAGGTCTGCACATACAAGCACGCACACACACCCACACACACGCACACACACTTATCAACCCAGAGTGCCTGTTTTTTTTTTTTTACGGGCGCTCTGGCCAACTTTAGCATTTCCGTGTTCAATAATCCATCAACTTTTACATTGCATTTATCCTCAGGCGGTCTGAGTCGGAGTAGCGCTCCAGGAAGGCCCCCCCCCCCTCCCACCCCGGGGCGGAACACACACACCACACACACACACACACATCTGATCCAACCTGACCGAGGTGGTGAAAGCCAGACGTTATCAGCGAGTACTCCCAGATTAAAAAAAAATGGAAAAAAAGAAAGGACAGGGAGCTACAGGTTGGATTCGTGAACTGGTTACAGGGAAGCTGTGCACCACCGCAGGGTGAGACTGTCATCTATGCAAATACCACATACCCACACACACATACACATGGATGCACACACATAGGCGGGAGGAGCCGTGCAATCAGCCCGTCACCAGGCTGCAGCGGCTTAGCAGTAGGGGGTGCTAGTGAGGTACAATGCAGCCCCTGCTGGGCTCACTGTCAGACTCCTTTTTACAGTATGCAACAGTCACACTTTCACCCTCCCTCGTACAAACTGCAGTGCACACACACACACACACACACACACACATGACTCTTGCTAATCTGTCACGTGACGTATTAGTCCCCCGGAAGAAGATTTGTGTGAGATTAATTCCCTGCCGTCAAAGGGATGACGCATAACTCGACGTCCTATAGGTGCAGCATGCGGCAGAAAAGTGTGTTCGGCAAAAACAGATGATGGTTCATTACTGCGCAGACACAGACTCTCCAATCAGGAGCTGAGTAAAGGGATCGTTACATGCAAATGTTCACTGCTGCAATGAATGAATCCACTCGTCCGCATCTGTTGTTCTCTGGAGCGGTTATCCATTGCTTTGCAATTATTTCATTCCTTCTTGGTGTTGGCTGTGTGCAAAGATTGTGTGATGAAATCATGGGAGTAGGGTATAAATGTACTCAGCTTATGCATTGTAAGATTGTGCAGATTAACAGGAATTCTTAATATGGCAAAACGCCCCGCTTCCTCTTAAAAGTATCCATAAGCCCGTGATAATTCCTGGTACAAATGGTCAGGCGGTGAAATCCATGCCTGCCAGCGATATGGTAAAGGTTTTCCTGATGGTTAGTAAATAAAGGCCCCGGCAGGGTCACAGTGGCTGTGATTGCTGACTATCTGGCATGTGCACAAAAGTTTATCAATCAATATATTGCCATAATACATAGCATCCATAAAATCAATGGAACCATTTTCATGGATCCCATCATGCGTGTGGGAGAGGAAAGGCTGTACAGGGAACATGAACCCTGTTGGACACATTGAGGATGACATTAAATTGCGAATTTATTTTTATTGATTGCTGTATAAAATGTATAAATTGACTCAACTTACCTAATTATATTGTTACTGTATATGCACACGCACTATGAGGGAGAGCCATTACATTTTTACTCAACAGCAAATCATTACCAAAGAAAATATTAACATTATTAAATGGAACAATTTAACTCCTCCCAATCATACCTATAATGGAGATATTTCTACGTTACAGCAAAATGGCGGGAAAAAGCCTCGTTCACCAACACATTTTTAATTATTTAGCACACAACTTGCGAGACATCGACAGCGAATCAAGTCACTCCGCACTCACTTGCGGCAGGAACCCTCCTGTCCCTCTTCAAGATGTCGCTGTTATCAAGTAGTATTTATAGGACGTTAACACCCAGCGTGAACGCAGACGTGGGCACGAAACACCTGTTTTATTTCCATCGCAGAATCTCAGGGCTGCCATGATGGCACGCGGGCTCCCGATCCCCCGCAGAGTAATGCGTTCGGCTCGTGGCAGCCTTCGGGTGTCGTAGCGTGTTGTGAATTTTTTTTTTTTTTTAAGTTGTCGTGCCCCAGGTGCCCTCGTGATGATGTTCTGTTCTGTCCCAGGTGTAGTCACAATAGAATTACAAAAAAAAGGATCTTTTTAATCTTCTCTGTCTGTAAAAACTACAGTTCTTCTCATATATGTGTGAAAACCCCTCCATCATATGTTACGATATTCCATCATCGAATTGGAGAAAAAAAATTCCATTAGCAATACTGTGTTTGGAGCGTCCAAACGGCGAGACGCATTATAAAATAAGCTACATTTGTGTTTGTTATTTTGCGTTCTCACCGTGAGGTTAAAATGTCCAACTTTAAAAACACATTTTCGAATCCAGTCATTATTGAACCTAATGATTACTTTCTTCCCTGTGCTATTAAAAGGCAAATCAAGCAAGCTACAAGTTAAAAAGCAGGGGACGGGGTGGGACCGGGGACGGGGGAGGGACGCGGGACGAAGGGGGGGGCATATGCACCAATCTTCACCATCTTCAATCTCTCAGAAGCTTTTTACTCTCTCCGGTAATCAAGCAGAACACCTCTCATTTCAATACGGGGCTGAGTGCGCTGAGTGAACGCCGCAATCTGGCCCTTGTAATGAAAACGTATATTCCAGCTCCCTTCCCTGAAAGCAGGCCCCATTAGAGATTCGCTCTCATTGATTGAAATGCTTTTAAACTTGCACGTGTCCATTAATGCAGGACGGGGACGAGGACGGGGGGGGGCTTTTGAGAGACACAAGACAATGGCACCGTACATAAGCCATTCAATATGGAATTAGGAGCGAGATCTCGTGTTGTTGGTTCCTCTTTTCCAAACCACGTGGACCGGGGGGGGGGGCGGGGGAGGGGTGGCACATTGCGGCGCCGCCTGAATCAACGGATAATCAAAGCCCCGTTGATAGCAATCAGCAATGCAAACATTTTATTTTCTAATGGGGGGAGGATGTTTAATTAGAAAAACCTGGCCGCTCGCACACCTGGTAACACAATCCAGTTGATAAACATGGCGTCACCCGCCGACGCAACAACAAGGGCACACGTGGAGGTGCGCCACTGACTGGAATCGGTAATGAAGCGACTCTCCGGCCCGTCCCTGGTGACCCCCAGGTGATATTTACGCCCCGCCTCCCCAAAGTCAGGGACGATGATCGTCCCAGTGGATCCTAAGTACGCCAGCGCGTGTGGCGCAGGGCCTGCGTTGCTGCGTTGCTGCGTTGCTGCGTTGCTGCGTTGCTTCTGCATTGAAGACGGCAGATGAATTGATTTCGACGCCGGCCTTCCCCATCCAGCCAGAAGCGAAGACCTTCCTCCCCTCGGAATTCCGCACACTGTCTGCTGCATCTAACACCATCTCCTCCCCGTGAAAGCAAAATATAACCCAAACACGTACAGTAAATGCCCCCCCCCCCACCCCCCCCCGAACCCCGAACCCCCATCCCCCCTCCACTCCAAACCTGTCTGATTTAATCTTTCCTCGCTCCCGCCGGACTTCGCCCCGCGCATTCGGGAGGTTATGGCAGCCTTCCTGGGAAGAGCCGAGCGTTTGATCTGACCCCTCAAATTCAATTACGGCCCGATCAGATCCCCCTGAGATTGACAACCTCCCCCCCCCCCCAACCCCCAAGAACCAACCTCCCTCCGAGCCAGTCTAAGTGGTCTTGTCTCATTCAGAAAAGGAAATCGCGGATTCCAGTCATTCGTCTAGAGAGAGAAGTCCAGGAGGTCTCGAAAGGGGGGGGTTCCTGAGATGATTATCTAATCCGAGGGTAAGAGGAGTGGAGGGACCCTGAGAAGGGAGAGGGAGGGTGGGGGGCGGGGGGGTTCTTCATGAGACGCAGTGATAACTGACTGGGAATAACTAGGAAGACGGCGAATGACAACAATGACAAATGTCTTGATTCCACAAACTAACACACACTCACACACCCCCTCGAGCCCCCCTGCTGATTTTTAAACTCGAATTCATGACCTGCCGGCAGGTTGCCTCAGGTCAGACAGGTTTTTTCTCTTCTTTTTTTTTTTTCTTTTTAGGAGATGCACCGAAATGTGTCTAGCACATCATGCTTTATTTTAATTTCCATGGTGAAAAGAATAAAGTGCACATTTACTGTGGAAGTGCCGTAGGACGCGGACGGATCAATTTTGTTATTGGTGTGGAGAACGCTGCCAGGCACCGGCATAAATTGACGGAAAATATTGTAATCTTTTTCTTAATAGTTTGATATAAAGAAGACACTTGAGGTTCGGGTTTTTCTAATGGTCGCTCGAGGGACTTGACATTTTGGGAGCGGGCTCTCGCGGGGGGAAACGTCCACTTGACTGTCACCGGCCAGCCATGAATTATTCAGGAAACATTCCAAATATCACACAATAAAATTCGAGCAAACACAAGGGAAAAGATTTTCATATTTCTCGTTTGACTCCTGACCTTTTCACAGGCACTGTTTATCATTCATTCCCAAATGCATCAGTATAAACCAATAAAATCTGACGGACAAAGCCCTGATCAAATAGCATCAACGTGGGTGAGGAGGGGAGGGGAGGGAAGGCACTTGAGACGAGACTGCCTCACAAAAGCTGTTGGCAAGTAAAAAATAGCTCCAATAGCTTCAGGTAAGTTAACAGCCCTGAAACTCCCCGAACCGAATTTAGGTACAGCAGCGAGTGTGTGGGTGTGAAGACGGCCCCGGGTGTCGTTAAGCCGCTTTGAGGGGCCCCGCTGAGAGTATGCAGTGGGAGAAAAAAAAAAAGAGTAAGGAACTGCGTGACTGACTTGCGCAAACATTCTCCTCTGAGATCAGTTTGTAGGATCGCCGTGGCTTTATTGTCATTGGAAAAATGAGCTTTATTGGTGGTTGAATACTTAAACCAGCAAGTGAAATGAATCACTACTTAATGGCCGCGTTAATTATAGGGGAACCTGCGATGCGCAAGTCCTCGTTAAATATTGAAAAAGGAAAATAGTCAAACAAGACGTTAGCCGTTAACGTAATGAGCCCTTTGAGTGGACGGAATGGACGACACCTTCCCGCTAATGAATCGGTCCTGTCGCGCTGACCGCCTTGAAGCGTTTGTTTTTAGAAGTAGAAGTAGAAGTAGAAGTTATATTCAATTATGGATGCGCTCGCCGGGCCCACAACTCCTAGCAGGGGGGTGAGAGCAGCGGGGGAGCGGTGCAAATCTCCACCAAGCCCACCCCCCAATCCTGCCACACTGTTATCTAGCGGGGGGGGGCGGGTGACTGAGCGAAAGGCCCCAACGTGTCTGAAACGCACCGAGTCGCCCCCTAAACAACATTTTGCAACCACATTTGAAACCTGCCGATGATCCCAAAATGCCGCCGAAACAAGTCGTGTAAAATTCATTGCAATTACCAGAGTCAGGCAGTTTTAGGGAATTTGCTGCCCTGTTAGATTGGAGGACAGTATAATAGCCGTCACACATACACACGGTTCATTTATACCTCGGTACCTCGCAGCCCAGTCGAGAGCCTGCATTCCCCTGGCAGGTATGCTGACGCCAACACGATGAAAAGAACATGAAGACTCAGAGCTGGACCATTTTCCTCGCATGGCTTTATATACTTCTTAATACAAGCCGGGCGATGCAGGATGGAGGCAGTTGGTTGAGAAATGATTGGACAACCGGGATGCAATTAGGGAAAGGTTTTACAGGAACAGAGTGTGCTAATAGCATTCTCACTCGAGCACCGCCGGAATATGATTGTCATATTGTCTATGGTAAAAAATAATTAGCAAGATAATAATAGTTGATAAACTGTAAAAAAAAAAAAATTGAGTTATTAGGTTTTTATCCACCTGTGTAATTTTCCCTGATAGCAGACAGTCCGCTCAGCTTTGGGTTTGTTGAGTTAGGAAACAATGGTTCTTAAATCGGCGATGTGTTTACAAAAGAAATCCGTGACTTTTAATGTTAGAGGATGTTTTGTGACGATAATCCAAACTCTGGGAGTGAGCAAAAAAGAGAAACGGTAAAAAATAAATCTCTTGAATCGCAGGAAATAAGGATGCCGGTGATAGAAATCCACTCCAGGAAGTTAACGTGCGGCAGATAGCCCACATAGCACACGATCCAAATGTGCCGTTCACAATAACTAAACTAGCAACATTTAAGGTTTTATGTAAGATTAAGCGATTTAGGTAACCGGATCTTTTCTGCTTTATTGACGGTTTTTAGGAATTGATCTTGGACAACAGCAGTGTCGTTGTGACGAGACTGCAGCCACGTGCCCCTTTGAGTCGAACGTTCAATGCCTCGGCCCTTTGCAAATAAAACCAGACACGGGTTCATCGCTTGGTTTTCTGCAAGCGATCGTAATGACGCGTGGCTTGTGCCGGGGCTGTTTGCAGGAACGTGGGCGTTGCAGTAATTGCCGGCCCATTAGAGGGTTGGGCAATGTGTGGTCGGAACATTTTCTGGGTGCTAATTCACAGCCAGTTCTCACGACGCTCACCGGTCGCCGTGGTTCCTCGAGGCTACATTTTTAAACGAAACAGGGTTAAAACAACAACAGGAGCAGAAGAGATCGTCATTCTTTTTGGAAGCTGTTGAGGAAATATGCTAATAGGAAAAATTGCCATCTAGTGTTGCTCTGGCACATAAGACAGAGTTTATTGCCTCTTTAACTTGCGGGAAGAACCATCCATGAGCTACATGTATTATATTATTCCCTGAGTGGTGAGTTATAGGAACCAGGGAAATGTGATATTGCACCTTAGCAGAGGCCGTAGCACATAAACCCTTTTGGATACATCCGTATAAATGAATCAAGAGGGTGCTTTTAAAGATATATAGGGGGCAGAGATCACCTTGCAGGAATTACTCCACAGCATCCCCACATGCAGTAAGCACCTATTTCAGCAACCTGCGAAAATAGAACATTTCAGGCGCACATTATTTGCCGTACCGCGTGACATGGCATCCTGGCCACGCAGCCTGCCACAAAGACTCTTCAAAGCAGCGCCTGGAAAATCCACTCCAAGAGTTGTTTGTGCCGCCTGCCACTTGCAGTTCTCCCACTCTCATTTACCGGCCTCGCTCTGTGTTTTTTTTTTTGGGGGGGGGGGGGGGTTCTACCCTAACAACAAGCATGAAACACCGTCACCGGACCATCACCGCCTGGGCTCAAACGACTGGTGAAATTGTCTTCGTTTCCACATCCCTGCACACGCATGTCACAGATGTTGTTTGGCTGAGTGCGGCGAAATCGCGCGCGAAGTGCCATTAGCAATCGAGCTGACGCCGCGTGGTTTAGCACCTCTTCCATTATTCATTTTTGTCCGAGGGGCCTGCAGAGTAACGCGGGCCTCGGGAGTCAGTGTTTTTGCCGGACGGCGCACGAGACGAGCCGTCTTGAGCCCGTGGAGGTGGACGCAAGCAGAAGGGGCCGTTAGACCTCCGATGGTGTATCTTTATCTCTTCTGAGTGATTTCATAGGTTCAGTAGAGCAGCTTGGTCCCGTGAAAGAATCTTGGTGATCGATTCATTTGCAGGATGCTGAGGAGTCCGCCGTCTCCCCCCCCCACCCGCCCAAGTTGCTCAGAGGTCAACTTCAGATTAACTAGCGTGACGCATCCGCGCTGCCACCAAGCATTACCGCTCACACCGGTTCTCCCGGCAACGTTTTCAATTACACCCTCAACTTTTCCTTTAAATTAAATGCACGGGCAGATTAATTACAGGACAACTTTAAACGACGGAAAAATTAGGAGGTGGATCCGCCGGCCCTCCTCTCTGCCCCTCGCGGCCCCCTAAACTGTCACGCTCGCTGTTCAATAAGCAATCTGCCGGGGAGGCGTACAAACGAGGGGAGTCGTGCGGGGCAGTTTGTTTCTGTTTGCCAGACAGGTTCGATTCTTTGAGAGACGCGCGGCCTACAACACCAGACACCCACGGCTGCGGGCGGGATGAAAACTAATTATGGCGGTGTTAAAAGGCGAGCTGGACGAGGCAGAGAAAAGACAGCCAGATGCTCAGCACCCCCTTGTCTTAAAGCGCCAGTTCGGGGGGGTTGGACTAAACGATAATGTTTATGCGTTTAAGGAACCTGGCGGCAGAATGGAGTATAGGCGAGCTCCCGTGTTAGTGGACAGATTTGTGTATTTTCCATGAATGAGTGCCGCGGATATCGTCAAATAGACTTCGATTGATTTTTCCTCCCCAAGAACGTCGGCGTGAGACCAAAGCAGACACGTATCCATCAGACGCTGGGCCGGATCGTCATCGTGATAGAGCACGCTGTCCGGATCGTCGTCCTGATCGAGCTGGTCTATATTCGGAAAGGCACCGGAGGGAGCCTTTAAAAAAAAAAAAAAGGGGCTAGCAACGGATATGTGGGTATCAAATGAAGGCATTAGGGAGAGAGAGAGTCTGAGTGACACAAACATGTTATGAAGGATGAGCAACATCTGCTGCCGTGGATCTCATCCCCCCGGTCATCACTCGGAGTTCCGATGCGGACCCACTATTTGCTCCACTTGGCGTACTAATCTCGACCCTAATTCCCACGTATCGCCTGGTTTACTGGGCTCTTTAGAGTATTAACAGTTTCACTTTCCCTACTTTCCAGTACACTTTAATGTTGGTGTCTCCTTCACACCATCAGAGTAGGAGCTTTTTTAGAATTGCATTGTTTAAGTAGCATTAAAGGGGATTTTCAGAAAAACGTCTTGTTTGAATTGAGGTATTAGTTCAAAATGATCAAATGGAAAAAAAGCATTATTGCGCTTTAACGGTTCCACTTTCGGGGTGGATGATGACTCTCTGCCGATCTGACACACATCTCCGGGGATTGATGGAGTGCACTTGGCTCCCCTTTTCAACCCCTTGCTGGAATGTGAGGAAGAAAAGCAGAGAGCAATACAGGGGGGGGGGGGGGGGGGGGGGCGGCGGTTGAAACTGCCTCCGACAAAATGAGCACGGGCCCTGAACTAAACCCCAGGGGATTGGAAGTGGATTGAATGCATCTCACCATATACAGACAGGCATGGCGGTGACAGCGATGTGGAGAAACGGGGGGGTTGGAGGGAGAGGGGGGGGGGGGGGGGGGACTTGGAGTGAGTAGACGAGTCGCGAAAGGATGAAGAAGAAAAGGAGCATCGGGCGGAACCACACACATATCACACACATCTCCTCCGCTCCCATTAAACCGTTAATGACAGCGAGCGGCCCCGTTTTTCACCGCCTCCCTCCGAGCGCCGTCAACAAGCAAGAAAATGGACACAACTGGAGGAGCTGGACTAATTCCTGGATGACGAAGGGTGAAGAGGGTACGGGGGATCCCAGGGGGGTTAAAAATGCCTTAATCTTTTTTATCCTGCGCTAGAGAGCACTATTCACAGATTTGATACACTTACTCCAAATCCCTAAGTGGCATGCGGGGGGGGGGGGGGGGGGGCAAGGCTGAGGGGAATTCCGCACACAAACAGATGAATGCTGGCAGCCGGCCGCCGCGGATGCCGGCGCAACAAAAAACATCGCACATACGGCGTGGGGGGGTTTTACAATGTGCGTGGTGACATATTCCTTTCGCCGCGAAGTCTCTATGTTTTTGGGATTAGTTGCTGATGAAACCTCGGCCGTAATCGACTGGAGAACATCGCGTTGGCAAGACTTTTTCCTCCGGCCCCCGGTACTCTGCAGCATGCACGCGCAGCATCCCCAGCATCCCCAGTCAGTCCCCTAATGAGGCGTGATCGCTGTGTTAAACTGCTAATTAAAATCAGATATTAAGGCCCTTTACCCATAATCCCCTCATGGCCCCGGCGCTAAAAAACACCAGGCTGGCTGTCGAGCCCCCTGTGTTCCGCTCCGAAACGGATGCCTGGCAGTGTGAGCAACTAGTGGCTCAGCTCACCTGCACAGAGCAGCCGGCGGGTCAGTCGGCAGCTCGTCTCTAAACTCGGCATTGTTATGGGCCATCGCGAGGCGCCGCTAAACTTCCCCGTCCGTCAGCTTTTTCCGTTGCGTTGGGTTTGGAGGAGTAGGCAAACAGATTACCGAAAACATGTTTGAGGCATATGGTGTACGTCGGCGCTGTACATATTTGAACAGAGAGGCTCTAATTTGAACAAAATGAGGGCGGCATGTCAGGGAATACTCTGGTTCTGTCTGTGAGGGATCTGGCTTTCACAGAACAGCCGGTGGGCCATTACACTAATGATCAGCCATGCAAAATAATGCATGAGTCATTGATCTTCCATTTTTGGGGGGATTTTTTGGGGAAGTTGAATGTGCTCTTGATGTGTTTAGAGGGATGAGAGAACAATTCCCTTCTTTGATTGGAGAAAAGGTCACAAATCTTTTCCGTTTCAATCTTTTCGTTTATTTTGCCTCTCAGATCTCTCATTGGCCCCTGAAAAAGGAGAAGAAAAAAAAAGTTTTCCCCCACCAATTTCCAATTAATATTCTGTGCCGTGGAACGGTCGAGACCTTGGTGATCTTCGGTCTCCTGTGCTCAGGGCGATACGGAGCCGAGGGCACGGCTCCAAACAAACTCGGGTCTCCGCGGTGGAGAGTACGGCTGAACTCTGAACCTCACTCTGCTACCTCATTAGCCTCCACACACACACACACACACACACACACACACACACACACACACACACACACACACACCGGCATCTGCTCCATCTGGATCCCTAATATGACCGTGTGAATCCTGGAAAATAACGTCTCACTCGTCGGCTCCGCCGGCGGGATTAGATCGGCGATGACCGGAGTTCAGCGGCTGCAGGGCTTCGATTTTCTGGCTTTCGGTTTTTTTTTTTTTTGGAAAAAGAAAATGCCTGCTTTTCATTGCAGAGAATATGCAAACAAGCCCTCTCTGCTCCAAGACAAAATATCAAACGAGCGGGAAGGCGAGGGGGGTGGATCATGGAGCACAACGAGGGGAAGCGGGGCTGGAGGGACCCTGGCGAGGACGAGGCGACCGATCTTATCGTGACAAGCGGCAAATGGAGGCCCATTACCACACGGAATGCTAATGCCAAACTTCGGGCCCCCGGGGGACTGGCCCCGTGCCTCAAACACGCGGGGAGAGGAGACCTGCCAGGGTGCACGCATGACAGCTTCCATTCACACCCACAAGTGCACGAGATAATAACCGTATAAATCACGGGAGAGTCTTCTTCCCCGCTCCTTCGCTTCTCTTCAATCCGTGTCTTGACTGCTTCTAACACTTGCTGTTCCTAATTGTCCCCTCGTCTATTTTTTCCTCCCTCTCCTCCCACTCCCATTCTTTATTGTCTCCCAGCAAATCCCTCCACACACACAGACACACACACGACATTTCCTTCGATGTGCTCTCTTTCATTGTCAGATTGCTCGAGAAAAAAAAGAAAAAAGAAGCAAAGCCAAGGACAGCTGGTGAAAACCATTCATATTGATTGAACAATCTCGGTTCATCTTATCCAAATATAGTTCTGCCAGCGTAGATTGAAATGCACATTTCATGCACAGGGACGGGCTGTGGATATAATCAAACAAACAAGTGCTAACTGCGCCGGATGTGAGCCGCGTTGTTGTACTTTTTTTTTCTTCCTTTCTCGAAATTAACAGCGGAAACATGTTTTGTGCGAATGCAATTGATGGGAGAGAAATTATTTTTCAACCAGCCATCTAGATTCCTTTTGATCAACACATTTCCCCCTTTCTCAGGTCTCGCAACGGGTCGCATTTTAAGGCCAACTATCCACCATGTGGGGTTTTTTTTCTGTTTTTGTATTTGAGGGGTGGTGGGTGGAGGAGCGGGGGGCGAGGGGAAAGATGAAGCGAAGAGACTGCAGAAAAGGCAGACTTGTCTCCCCGTTCCCTCGGGCCCGCGGTGTGGCCACTGACTCCATTTGACATCGAGTTGCAGTGCTGAGAAAGACAGAGCGAGGCGAAGACGGAAACACACAGAGAGAGAGAGGGACACATCAGAGCCCCCCCCTCCCTGCCTTCAGGGGGTGTGTAAATGTGCGTCGTGCCGTGATGGGGCGACGTGTTCGGGGTAACATCACCCTCATGACTTTCATTTTGTTTGGGCAGTTATAAGACGGTTTGGGCTTCCTTCTGTGAGTGGAAAAGAGGAAAGTACACAAGCGGAGATTAGATATTAAAGGGGAACAAGGTGACATCTCGCTGTGTGCTCTGGAGAATAAAAAAAAAATATACACAACTGAGGCACACAAAAGATGTAGTGTCCAGTAGACTTAGTACACTATAGCAACATATGATGTAATCAACAAACCGTAGCAGCAAAGCGGCAATCATTTGGTACATTTAGTACAGCTTTTGGGAATTTGAGCAATATTTTTGCATGATCTTTTTACATAAGAATATTCTGCTTTTGGAGTCATGCCAAAAGAAACTCATTTGAAAAGAAATCCGAACTGAATCAAGTGTGAAGCAGTCATAATCAACGTGTCACGTTCAAGCTCTCACCATGTTTTCAGCTAAAAAGCATTTTTAAAAACTCACCGGACGCCTCCTGCCCCCAGCAGCTTTACACGTACAACACAACTAGACCTGGATTTCGCTCGGGGGGGGGGGGGGGGGGGGGGGGGGTCGGAGGAGGGGACCAAACCAGAGCAAAAAGGAGAGTGACTGCTGGACTAAAATTCACCAGCTCCTCGTGAACGCTGATCCTGATCTGGATCGCTTGGAGTAGCAAACGATATCTCGTCCTCTCGGTATGCAAGTGTTTATTTTTTTGATAAGCTCAGTGTTCTTCTTTCCTGCCTTTTGTCGGCACACTGATGCGCTTCGTCGCCGCATTACTGACACTCCGAATTGCCGGAAACTGGCACCGGGAAAGTGTATTTTGTTGCCACAAAATCCTTTGGATGGTCCCTTCTTCAATGTCAACTCCAAACCCAGTTACCAAAAACAATTATTTTATTAAGGGAAACATCAATAAACCATTCATGTCACTAGATTTGTCTAAGAGAAGTTGGTCTCTTGCGACACGTCTGATAACTTACTATGACAATCTCTGCGAGGTGATTTTCACACCTCTCTGAAGTGGATGGAAGCCAATAGCTCTCTGTTGGGTACGAAATCAGTCAAGAAAGCGTGGTGTGCCTTGGAAAAATGTTGGCAAAAATGAAGCGTGCATGATAAGCCTCTAATTGGCCAAGATATAGATAAGCTTCAGCATTTGTCCTTTGATTAGATTCTGGCCGCGCCATTGTTTTTTTCCTCCTCATTTATGCGAGACACTGTTTTACATTAAAACCGGACCCTTTCGCCCACAGTTTCTCTTAAACATCCGCTTTCAACACACAACGCCGTCTCCTGGCCCCTCCTGCCCCCCCTAATGCCTCCGACTGCAAAAGAGGAAAGCGATGCCAATATGAAACCAGCCAAAAAACCTCAAGGGAGTAATGGGAGAAAAACCTTTGGGTAATGCACTCCACACAATGGCCCTATTTACTGAGGCACCCGAAAGAGAGCTGCAAAGCGGCACATTACTGTGTAGGAGGACTGTGCAGGATTTCAGCAGAGTTGCACCGTATTCCCTTCATGAGGCTGACAATAAACGTGCGGTTGATGGAGGCAATTCTGGGGGTGCGTAGGTACGCGCGGATGCCGGGGAAAGGATCCACCACTGTGTGAGGGTGCACGTGCACCTTTGTAGTTAACCGTCTGTGCATGACACCTTGCTTCTGCCTCTGCAGCACACCAACGTAGTTTCCTTTAAGCCTCACATTTGTGATCTCAAGTGAAATAGCACAATTGAACGGATGTTAAAAGAAGTATGTCCCCCTTCTGTGTTTTTGTGTGTCCGTCTGTCTTTCGGGACAGTAAGAAACAAAGTGGTCGGCTATACAAATCCCATCTGAATTTCCCAGTAAAAAAAAAAAAAACAAGAAAAAAGGGATTTAGTGCCCACCTTCTGTCCGTGCTTTCCAAAAAGCAGCAGGGCACCGCCTTTGATATCTGCCCGAGAACAAAACACAGCTCCATTGCCTATAAGGTGGCATTTTCTATCAAAGCAAAAGGCCATAATCCAGATTTATACTCTAAATCCTATGTACACTGACATAATGCCCCTTAAGCTGTCTAATTCCTTCTAGAGCCCCCAATGTTTTCTCCACTGTCTCTCTCCTCTCCGTCCCTCTCGCTGTTTTTCACTCTCACAGAGTGTGTCTCTCCTTCGTGTCTCCTCTCTATCCCCGTTAACACGCCTGTCAGTTGAGCCACTTCACAGTATCGCTATGGCTTTTTCCATTTTTTTTCTTTCCCTTCTCTGCATTCATCGTCGTCTCCAGGCTTCTCTTTGTCTCCCTGCACACATTTATACCCCCCCCCCCCCCCCCCATCGAAATATAAAAAAACAACAACAATATTCTGTACTCTGCCCAAACAACCATCCCAGTGATGCTGGTTGCTAGGATACCCCGCGGCCATTGTGATTGGTTCTCATTATTAGCAGGGATTTGCCATTTAATCCCGGCTATGTAATTGGCCGGCTCTCCGGTGCTGAGGGAGACTTAATTCCTCAGGCGAGCATGCATTTAGCGATGATGCAGTGCTATCATGTAGCAACAAACACCGCCAGCTAACGCAGAGACAAACGCACACAGTTTCAGCAGTGCGACATAAGTGCCGATGAAACGACACATGCTTTGTTTTTCCGTCGGGCGGCCCCGGTCAGTTCGTGTCACGTGCCACCAAGGAGTCAAGTTACGCGCAACGCCCCCCTCTCCCTCCCCCCCCGTCGTGTGTCACTTTCCGTCCGCGTGGTTGTCATGCGTGGTCACCGTGTCGACACCCAGCACCAGACACACACACACACACACACACTATAGGGGGGTGTTGTCACATCGGAACAGGCTGTCGATTCTTAACAGCAGATGTGTCACGAATAAGGCACATGAGCACGAGCATGGCGGTCGCATATGAGACTTTGAGACGTTAAAATGCAGCAGATTGAAAGTGTGTGCGCGCGTGTGTGTGTGTGTGTGTGTGTGTGTGTGTGTTTGTGTGTGTCTGTGTGCGAGACACAGAGAGGCTGTGGGCCTACGGGGTTCGGACATGTCCAGAGATGGTGACCAGCCGGACGGAGATCATTCCGGCTTGTGGCTCATGACACATGACACGCAGCGGGCGTGTAACTGTGGCTTTCAGAGTCACTCAGTCACCCGAGAACCAGCATGAAAGCTCCATTACAAGAATTCTAGGATTAGTTCACACCAATCAACCATTTTTTTCATTTTGCTAAAATGAGGCATTTAAATGTCACTTTCTATGCGCTAAATGTGTGTGTGTGTGTGTGTGTGGGGAGGGGGGGGTGGTGTTTCTGATTTTGTCTTTGAAACAGAAAAAGTGACCTTGACATTAATGCGTTTTGGGCAAATGTGTCCCGACTCTATTCCAAAGACCGCACCCACTTTTGAGCGCTCTGTTATTTATATGATTTCGTAACCATTGGCGGATTGATGTCTCAAAACCTCCTAATGATCACTTTGAGATCACTTATCAGGGTGGAATATTCTATAATACGTTGTTATATTAGTCAACTGACTTCACATTGTGTCTTACGATAATAAAAGTAAGATCAGATACATAAGAGTGCAAATAAACACAATCGAGCTGGACCGAAAGCGGACACATTTTTCAGACTGTGTGGGATATAAATTTAGTCAACGTTGAATCCTTTATCACACCTTACCTCAGCAATTTCACAGTAAACAGCCATTATTTGTTGCGAGGTCCAGCATACATCTGAATATGAACCGGGAGAATAAAACGCCTATTCATCTGTATATATATTACGCATTTACACACGGAATTTTGAGTGCGCGAGTTAAGCAAATGTCAACAAAAACAAACCTAAATATAAAATTAAATAATTGCTTTTGTAGATTAAAAGACCCTGACCAAGAAATAATTCATTTCTGGGAATACAAAATTATCCCGTAGTTGTTATTCTGTTTGCATATCCAGTTGCGCGTGCTAAAACGCATGAGTTGTGTGCTAATGATAAGTACACGGCCAAGTACGTTTACTCGTCTCGGCCTCGCGGGAGAAAAAAAAAAAAAAAAAAACGCTGCGCTCACAGCTTTGATTAATGGCTCTCAGGATGCACGTGATGATTGCGGTGATGAGGATTAGTATTAGTCCACGGCCGTACTCAAGGGGAGCGCGGGGGTCAGGGTGTCGACTGCTCCCTGCCGTTCATCTGGATTTTGGCGAGTCCTCACTGCTGAAGGTCAAGGTTTTGAAAAGACTACGTAAAAATCCAAATATACAACACGCACAACAGCGTGTTCCTCGTGGGAACACGGGGGGGGGGGGGGGGGGGGGGGGGGGGGGGGGGGGGGGGGGGAAGAAGGTTATGACCACGTGGAAATCCTGGCACTTCACTCCTCCCCGCTTCATTGAGGCCGAACAGAGCAACTCCCAGATTCAAACTCGCGTCACTGTGCCAGTTGGAAGTAGGTTGTTCGTAGAAGACGAGACCCCCCCTCCTCCCTCCCTCCCTCCCTCCCTCCGCCTCCCCCCCCCCCCCCCTCACACAAGCTCGGCTAACCTTCCCAGAATGCGTAAAGGTTACATCAACCGGTGCGGCTGCCCATCCAACTCCCCGCCGCCGTCTCTCCTCGCCGCCGCCCGGTTGCAGTTTTCATGCGTCTGACTGGTGTTGTTGTTGTTTGTTTTCTCCTGTGGGCTGAGTTTTACACAGTCTGTCAATCTCCTGAGCGTCACACATTAGAAGGACCAGTGGAGTGAGACAACGAGCGTGGTCCCCCTGGGGAACAACTCTTCTCCCACCTCCCACCCCTCTGTGTTTGTCTCTCTTTATCTCCCAGCCTCCCTCTCTCCTTGTGTTTGTGTGTTTGCTCTCTCGCTCTCTCTCTCTTCACGTCCTCCTCTCTTCCTTTTTTTTTTTTCCCCGACTCCATCAACAACTCCCCAGACTGCCGGCCAAGTTTGAGCGAGTCACATCCCCTCTGCCTGGCGAGGCTACGCTACATCTGTCGGCGCGCTCGGCGCTCGAGTGGTCGGCCAAGCCCGGCCGCCATCCCGCAGCATGCATCACAGCGAGAGTGCAACTAATGAACGCCGCTCAAAGGGATGCGCCAGTGCCAGCGCCCATCCCCTGCCTTTTTGTTTGATAAGTTTCACTCTCCGAGGGGGAGAGGGGGGAGAGGGGGGGCGGGCTGCGTACAATGACTCTGGAGCGGCGGGCTCGTAAAAACTGTAGCCCTGACATCAGATTCAAAAAGGGAATTTGCTCTGTTCACTCGCGAGTCACTATATTTGAAGGACTGTGCCTTTGAGTACGTGTGGAGATGGGGATGTGTGAGCAGGAGGGGGGGGGGGGGCTGAATGTAAAGGAAATATAAAAATGCAGAGCTTTAACTGGAGCCTCTGCTTGAATGGCCCTGGTATTCTTCTGGATTTAATGAAAGCCTTCAGAGTGAGTGAAGGCCTGAAATGGCATTAGTTGGCACACAATGGTGGCCTTAACTGTAGGTATTAAACCTTAACAGCCGAGACCTAATTGGCTGACTGGTGAATAGGCCAGTGGAGGGGGGGGGGGGGGGGTTGACTCTTAGCCTCCAATGTCAAAATGCCTGAAGGTCCAACAGCTTATACACTTGGTCTCCTTTTTACTACAAATGAGAGTAAAACATTAACATTCGCATAGAGCGACGATCACTCCTCAAGCCCGTCCTTTTGTCTGGGGGGCTTTTCTTCACGAAAGCGCCTATTCAATTCTTTATTGAACGTGGAGGCCCTCGGCTTCATTTATTTTCTATTTCTGGTGCCAAATGTAGCCACTATCAGCTCTTCCATCTGTGTACACCTGCACGAGAGGGAAGATCCATTCCGCCCGTCGGGTTCCTCATTGCTGCATCCACTTAACTCGCCTTAAAGTGACAAGAAACGGCACAGAAACACTCCGTCAAGCGAAGACAGCATCGGACTCTTGGATCTTTTTCCAACAGCACCGGGTGGAAAAAGAGGGGGGGGGAGGCGGGGGGGGGGGGGGGGGGGGGTGTCTAGGGTGCATCCAATCACTGACTCCAATAAAATAAAGTGATCCCTGGCCAATAGAGGAACAAGGCGGTGGAATGGCGTGAGGACAATCGTGCTGTGAAGCCCCCTATTATCCAGCCAACTGTGCTAATCAAAACCTTGTGTGCCTGATCAATACCAGTGGACAACAGATTGCCCTCCCACGGAGCCGGCGGAGGCTAAAGGGGTGTATCAAAGGGCAGGGGAGAGGGGACAGATAAGAGACAGTGTGTGGGCTTGAGAGGGGGAGGGGGGGGGGGGGCAATGCGGTAACCGGAGGGGGACGAGTTGAGTGATTTGAGCGGGTGTGAAGCGAGACACCGCCTGGCCAAAGGAGGCAGAAGGATCGCACTCAAAGACACACTGGGAACTCATGGAGGGCATCGGCCAGTGTTTCACATGTCACAGAAATAATAGTAAAAGTAGAATAACGGACTCTTATGTTGTTTCGTTGACTTTTGAGGCTGAAAGCATTTGTACCTAAACTTTCCTGAACCAGGGATTTTCTATCAAAATACTTGTTTTTCTGTCAATTAACCAAACGCTGTGTCAGTTAAGTCGCCAATGACACATCTTTTTGATTGTAAATAACAGTATCTTAAGGTT
Organism: Apeltes quadracus; assembly: GCA_021346845.1. Classification (NCBI taxonomy): domain Eukaryota; kingdom Metazoa; phylum Chordata; class Actinopteri; order Perciformes; family Gasterosteidae; genus Apeltes; species Apeltes quadracus. Next base: position 4,059,742 of record CM037923.1, on the reverse strand, counting down.
TAACAACTTCATTGAGAGAACCGCTGAATTGTCTACTGTCAACACCTCTGTTTATTCTCAACTTTTCCAAAATCAAATGGAAGGATGTATAACTTTAGTTTTTGGAATACCCATTTTTTCGTCCACAATTACTTCGTGGTTGCTATTTGCGAAGCAACTGTTTATATATGCAAGATATAGACAAAATAATGTATCCCCGATTCTTGCAAACAAGTCAGGGTTTTACCTACTTCACAACTGCACACGTCTACCAGTGACTCCATCACCCTTAAACATATGGAAATACCATAGATAGAAATCCCGGTTTGAATTACAGTAGCTCCAGCTGTGTAGCAAAGTGCTATATTGTTATCATGGAGATGCAGGAGTGTCACCATGGTGCTTCCATCCTAATTCATTCATAACCGTTTAACCACCAAAATGGTTAAAAAGTTCTGCGTTTCGAACACGTCTTGGAAGGATGGGCTCAACAGATCGACAGATCACAGCAGTTCAAAAGTAAGCGTGGACATTCGGAAATACTGCAACCAGAAGAGTCGCGGGGAAAATTTGTGTTCACTAGTAAAACAGTTTACGTGTGTTTTTCTCTCTTAAAGAACCCAGAAATTCCCATGTCTCCGGGCTCACACAGCTGTCTTTGGTCAACTGCGTTCCACAACCTTTATTTTAAGAGGAAGAATCTTTTCAATAGATTGTATAGACGTAACGCTTCGGTGTGGGTGGCAAACTTCTGCAGATCTGCTGAGATGGAAAAGTGTCGACACCGTTGGGATGCAGCCTAACATCTCCCACACTCCCCCACACTGCCCATGATGAAGTTTGCATTCGAGAGCGACTTCAAGGGAAGTTGCCCCCGGAGAGATTGAAGTGAAGGCCTATCCGGCGGAAGAATAAAACCGTCGGCCACAGTAACACAGTCCTTTAATAAATGATCACTTCCAACCCGAAAAATAATGTTTCCGCACCGTACACTAATTGATTAAAATCCAGCTCGCTGAATCAAACTGCTTCTCCTCATCTTCAAGCGTGAATTACACAAATGCCAATTTCCATTTGTGCACGCAAGATCAGATTTTAGATTCCGTGTGCCAAACACCGAGGAGGGCAGGCGAGTCTCTTTCATCATCTGCCGCATACTTTCTCCCATGAATGTTTTAATACTAAACGGCGCGATAGTAGCCCCGGCTGCCACGGAGGCCCGCAGATGTACAAAAATGAACATTGTTCAATCTGCCCGTCCTCTCGGCATGCTCGAAAACAACACGCGGGGGGATTTAAAGCGTTATACTTTGAATTCTAATCACATCGGCAAAAGCCGCGGCCTTTTATCCACGAGGCGGTTTCCAGCGGCTATTTGCCGAGACGACGATGAGCCTCTTTCTCGATGTTGACAGAGTGCTGCACGGGGTGCGGATCGACTGGCGTGAGGCCGTGGAGGCCGCCGCGAGTCTCTGCCACCGAAACGGAGGGACTCAGGAGGCCGCTACGAGCCGGATCACGTTAATCTGAGATAATCTATCGATCAATCCCGACGATCACATTAATCCTGGCAAATTGCTGTAACGGATACGGCCGCGCGATGGATTACGACCGGCGGTTTTAAAAGAGGGGCAAGCGAGGCGGCCATGAGCCTAAGAAGCACATTATATAAACATTCAGTCAAATGGGATGCATCATCTGACAATAACCAGCCGAGGTTGTCGTAAAAAAAAAAACATGCTTTTTCTGTTATCTTCCTCGACGAGGGACACCAACAGGTTGTTGACTAAACCCACTCTCTGAATATGGATGCCAAATAAATTTAATTTTTTTTAATTTTAACCGTGTCTGGGGCCAAAACACACCAACAATGAAAACAAATAGTATTGTTGTCAATCATGTCAGTTTGAGCCTTCTTGAACGAGGACTCATCTCCGGATGACTGGTAACAAGCAGGAAGTAGTTTGGACGTTGACTCTCACGCTGCTGCCTGATCAAAGATGGAGGGGGTCGCGTGAGACGAGGAGTGGGTAGGTGGGGGGGGGGGGGGGGGGGCACAGTTGCTATTTTTCTTTTTTTTACTTTTTCCGGCAATCTTGGGCCGCATGCTGGTTCAGAGTGTTATTCATTGAAAATCAATATTTTCCATTTGTGAGGATGCAGAATGAATTACTGTTGGGATGAGCATTGTGGAGAGGATTGAAGGCTTAGGCGTCGCTCATCCGAAGACTTTCGCAAGGACGTTTGCTTCTCCGCCGGAGGAGAAAAGTCAGAGAACGTGGACGTGACCCCTTGTCAGGACAACACGTCGCCAAAGATGCACATATGGGCCATCAGTCAAATGAACACAGCAGTTTTTTTACATTAATATTCACTCTGCGGTTATTCCTCGGGGGTTAGAGTCAGCGGACCTTTCCTAAGTTTCTCGTGTTACGATGGTTAGGCGAATCTGCCATTCTTTAATGAACGTGTTCAAGGAATGCCATCCGTGTAATTCGACAACGACCTCAAATCCTCTCCGGAAATGGCGAGCTAAGCACAGAGACACTCTAATTAACGGGCCCACTCACAATAGAGACGGACAAATTACAGAGCCGGTTTGAAATGTCAAGATAACCAATTATCAAATGAAAATGGCCATTAGGGGGTTCCTTCTGGCCACAGGTGATGGAGCCACCTGAAATAATGTGAACAATGGCGTTGCCCGACGTGGTCACGGGAGGAGTATTATATTAACCAGGAATGAAGGACGCCTTGAGGGCCACGTTTGGGCAGATAGATTTCTCCAGCGTCCACGCCGCGAAGTGAGCGACGATCGGCCTCCGGAGTGACGGATGTGCTACACGTTCACCGACATATTCAATGTCAGTGGAGTGAAACGTTACTCTGTTCGTCATGACGGCACCTCGAGCACCTACATGCTCAAAACCCTTCGGCAAGTTAAGCCGCAAGTGGTCTACTTTGGTTTACACGTTAGCAAATTATTAAGCATTTATTTCAATTTTTTTTGAGGGAGATATTTTTTTTTTTTTCAACATCTGTTGCTATCAAGTGCTTTTTTTGTTGTGCGGTTAATTTTTGGGGTTTGGAGTGGACTGGCCTTCCCCGTAGCTCTGACCTCCCCATGCAGCCCCTTTGGAGGGAATGATCAATAAGCCCTTTGAGTTTTGAGCGTTATACTTCTGCCAAAAGCCTCTGAAATAGGAGCTCACCTTCTGAACACTTCTGAACGCCTTCATATATCACTTGTCGAAATGTTATGGAAAGGCTATCCAGGGCAAATAAACAAGAGAATGACACACAGAAGACATGTACAAAAAGAAAGACTCAAATACGTGTTAATTGACCCAACTGATTTTCTTCCGTTCATCAGCTAGACATCGTAATCACTCCCGACATAAGGAATCAAGACCTGCACTCCTCTACAGACAGGACCCAGGAGATAGACACCATGGCTTAGTGAAGAACGCACTTGTGAGTGACTGGCAGATACCTCAGCGAGACTGAGCGCTCCGGCCGGGGTCCAGAGAGACAGAGAGAGAGAGAGAGAAGTGTAATTTTTCTCAGAGCAAAGGTAGCATTCACCAGAGAGCTCCACTGGAGAAGGTGAGATGCCCTTTTTCTGTGTGCGGTGAAGGATGGACAGCAGAGAGGGGGCAGCGGGGGAGCGAGCAAAAAACAACGAGGAAAAGAGAGAGAGCGGAGGAAACTTTTCCTAGTTTTTCCCATTCAAAGGCGCTCTGACAGGGCAGAGCCCACTCCATGGCGGGGAGTGCAGCCATTTTGAAGTCTCCCACCGGCAGCAGGAGGGGGAGCGAGGAGACAGAATAGATACGTCTCTGAGCTGTCTCGGGGTTTTTTTTCTTTTCTCACAGCACTTCTTCTCCACTTTTTGACAGCGCGCTCGGAATTGCCGACCGGGTGTCTTTGCATTCCGCACGCCGACAGCGGGACTGTTCATAAACAGATAAACACGCCGACAGGCCGACCTGCACACACACACACACACACACACACGTATGCTTTGTAAGCACCGGGGGTGAGGGTGGGTAATGTGGGAAATGACCAGCCTGCGCATGTGGCGCCTTCTATAGGGCACACGGAGGGGTAATTATTACTACTAACCTCGACAGATAATGTCGCGGGTGTCGCAGGACGCGGGGTTACTGTGCCAAACTTGTCAGATTTTGAAGGCTCTTCGACAACAGACAAGCTCATTGAGGCTCAGCCTCAGCCGGAGGGGAGGGGGGGGGGGGGGTACACGAGAATTATCCCAGTACAAGCTTCCTCGGACCACATGTGCTCTCAAGTAAATCCATTCACGGCCGACACGGCGACCCTCCATCCCGTTGGAGGAAGGGTCGTCTGAATGGCTGCTTTGAGAGCTCCCCTTTTGAAGTTTGAGGGGCTTTTTGAGAAGGAGGGGTGTCTCTTGTGACACTGGGCTTTGTGAATAAGTTGTGACTGGCTGACTGCGTGGGGGCTAAGTGGAGGGGCCGGGGGGGGGGGGGGGGGGTGGTTGTGTGACTAATGCCTACAATGTATATGCCCCTTGTACTGATGACAGCGATACGTGGTGAGCACTCGAAAGTGCTCGGCGCTCCGTTACAATTAACAATACAAAATAGTAAAAACAAGTAAAATGGACACAGGTTGTGGGTTCAATAACTGGCTCTTTTCATCCACGTGTTAAAATGTCCTTCAGTATGAACTCCTCATTCTCCAAACGGCGAGAAAGCACTGTGATCGCCGCCCAAACCGCCATTGACGTGTGGTTGCGTTTGGCTGGAGGAAAGAGAGCGCCACAGACATGCAGTTAAAAAAAGAAATGGTGTCAAATTAAAGTCAATATGACTCATAAAACTCAATAATCCTACCGGATGTTACTTTCTTTCTCTTTTTTTGCTGAATGAGAACAAGACCCACCGCTTCCCTTTCGTATCCAGGGAACGGCACCATCCCTTTTACCCCCTGTGAGTACCCGAGTGATCTTCGCGCTATTGAAACTTTCCGCACCAATTCTAACGTGTATTGTGATGTCTTTAACAGTTCTTGCAAAGCCCGGGGCGGCGAAGAAGTCCCAAAATAGCAAAACTCGCAAGGGGAAGTTGGAGAGGAATAGGAGGCTTCCCGAGCATCAACACTGGACGCCTCTTCTCTGCCACTTTCGAGTCGCCCCTTGTCGATGTTTTCCTCTCTCCCCAACCGTTCGAAGCGGAGGACGCCGTGACACGTTAACTGAACTTTGCACCTATGGCTTCAAGGGTGTGTTGGTGTTAATCGCAGTCGAATAAGAACAGCACGCGTTGGAAGCAAACAGCGACGTTGTGAAAATACAGAAAAGGGGTCTGTTTTCTTGGGCTTTTTTTAACATAGCCTCGGCCCTGCCACAGCGAGCGAGGTCATAATTAATTTAGTACATTTTGCCCTCAAAGACGGTGGCTCAGCAGCAGCTGATCCGTCGGGCACTTCAAAGCGACAGAGTCTATTTACTGTGTTATTAACAGTCCAAGCAGCTCTAGCAATGTATCGAACACAGGGAAGAATTTCTTTGTAAATCTTTTTACGGTGTGAGGAAAACAGTAATCCGGCGTTAAATGCCAGTTACTGCACAAACACAATTGTCTTAACTTCTGCAATGGGATGAAAAAGTGTGTTTGTGCAGTTTAATTTGCAATATCTAGTTTGTTTCTGTAAAATATAGAAATGTAGAAAAATAGGTGTTCTCAGTTCAATGACGCAATCAATTTTGGTTGTATTATCCGAAACCTCTTTAGAAAACAGACACAAAAAAACCAGGACGGCCTTGCCGGCAAAAATGCGGTCATCGCTGTAACCCCATCAAAGCCCAATCACAGTAAAAAACAGATTTTTCTAGTCTTTGCAATCATGCAGTTTGAATGTGAGTTTACGAGACGTATAAAATAGCTCCATAGTGGCCAAATCACCTGCATTCAAATCCCAAGAGCAGCATTTCACAAAAGAATCTCTGTATGTCTGTCTTCATAATACTGTTTTGGGCTCCTGTTGCTTGGCTCTACAGGGTGTTAGCTAGCTTGCCAAACAGTCAAATCTGTCGCCCATGTTTTTTTTCTTCCCATTAAATTGTTACGTGTACAGCCGAGAAACCAAGGTGTAAAGTATTTAGTTTGATCTGTATTTGGAGAAACCTGCAAGTTGCAACAACACCGAGTTTTTCCCAACCGGCACGTTTTGAACGGGCAGTGCTCAAGTCAGCTCTAAGCCGTGCCCTCCTTTTCTTAAGCCCTCCAGGATCAAACAATCCAATCGAGTTAAGCTAATATTTCCCTCACCAAAAAAGCCAATTCCTTAATCAATCCATCTAGCTGCACCTGCAGTGAGCAGCTTCCAGCTCCTCATGCCAACATCCAGCCAGCAGCTCTTCCATCGTCGCCAGCATCAAGATCCCACGCCGAGTCGGGAAGATGGCGGCCCGGATGGAGCGTTCTTCCCCGATGTCACAGTGACTGTACACTTGAGGTGGTTCTACGTTCAGCGAACAGCGACATTTCGCTCTCACGCGGGTCACAGCAGTCCCGCGTATGCTCCAGCCATCCATCACCCTCCGCCGGCCGCCCCAGCGGGTTGGGTTGCTCCTCGTGCCACGTCGGCCGACTTGCGCTTTTTGCTCATAAGATATTTACGGAGGTGGAAGAGGTCGGAGTCATCTTTATTGTATTTGGGATGGCGATCAATCATGTGAGGAGATGGCAGCGTCCTTCTCAACCCGCTAGATGTAAGGCAGGCACATTATAAACTGCATCTATGCGGACGATGAACCGCTGATAACACTCGTCTGGTGTCAACATCTGAAGCGGGTTTAGGCCTACACATTTTTATGAGACAGAAACATGTTCAAATGGGTTTTCTGACGCTTTTTTAAAAATCCTGAAATTCCCCAACGTGTGTGTTGACTTACGCATTTCAAATGCAAAAGATTGGGTTAGAGAATTACTTTTTGGGGCAGGAAAGGGTGGATAATGGATCTCTTATCATGACTTGTTATAATTGTGAGCAACCACTCATCGCGTGGGAGTCACTTCCTTTTTTCTTCATACGTCTCATTCCCATAACACCTTGTTTCGATTTGAAAGCTGAGGTCTGTGTAGCAGCATGAGGTGCTCTCCCTAGCATCATTTCAGACCATCACCAGATCGATGCCACAAACACAGCAATGAGGATGACTTTCAGTGATGATTTTGGAGCCTTGATCTTCACAGTTCTGATGGTGAACACCGTCTCAGCAGCGCCTACAAGCTGTATTCCACATTGACTTACTCCAAAGGCCTCGGGACACGGAGTGGGTGATGTTATTTCTTGTGAGCCTTGTTTGATGCTCCAGACTGGGGAGGTTTGATTTGGATTTTTATTTTGGTGATTAGAATCTTGACTATCACTGTGGCTGTGTGTCATATATTTTTGGAACCAGCACGATTTATTTAATTGAACCAAACCAGCTGTTGTAATAAACGCTACTCTTTCAAACGGAACAAACACGTTATTTGTTTCCTCTCCAGTTTAATGGCACATTCACGTTGTTTTGTCAAAAATACAACACATGTTACACATCAGCTCGTTATGTCCGAAATAGGATCCCTATACGGTATTTTAGTTTGAGTACATAACCCTACAATGATCTCAGCCTCAGCCCGAGGCTTTCAGTGCGTCCGTGTCAAACGTTATTTCCTCATGAATCATAATGTTGAATAAATTTCACCACATTGGCCGAGAAAAAAAGAGGGAAGTTGTAGCCATGATGGAGACATTTTTAGGGGGGATTTGTGATAATTAAAACTGCATTCACATCAAGCCCAGCTTCAAGAAGATGACAGCCCAAAAGTGTATGCCTTAAGAATAGTCCATTATTTCGTACTGTTTCTGAAACATTCACAACACATCCGTCTTCTGTTTGCCGGACCTCCACGGTTCGACGATAGAGGGCGCTAGTAAGCAAGGATACAGCCACTGCTGGATTTCAGACAGCCCGTCTAAGGACGATGAAGCTGCTGCTGGCTCTTTTCCTCCCTATACCTCTTTCTCTCCCCCCCCCCCTCCCTCTCACGCGCTGTGCCCCCCTCAGTCCTTCGCTCACTGTATAATCACACGCAGCGCCGAACTGCCCCTTATAAAAGATAAAAAAGAGAGCATGCCCGGATTCCAATTTGTGTTCCTCACAGACGAGCGCCAGAGCACAAGTTTATCTTTTTTTTTTAGCTCTCAACACAGCGGTTCAAACGAGCTGCATTTGATGTATGATGTAAATGTATAAATCCACGCAATTACCGAACATGCGCTCATTTAACCACCACACACAAGTTGTCCCATCTATATATATGTGACCGCCGGCATATTACATGAACGTTCACCGAACGCTGCGCCCCTCAGAAGTGCTCGGATTGCAGCCGTGGCTGGACACGCACGGCGCACGCTGACGTTACGCGCGGAGTTGGGTTTGCGCAGTGGCCCCGCGGACGTCTCGCAGGGCCACGCGGGAGGGATTTCATGTTCTCCTCCTCTTCACGCAAATGAATTCAGAGCCACTGCGTGAGATTCCCGGAGCGCCGAGTGGACTGAACAGCACGAATGCCACCGACGACCACACGCATGCATGTTTGTAACCGCGGAGAAACCACAGCACTGCGCACACAGACAGCCTGACGTACCCCGCTGTGTACCGCCAGTGTGGTCCGCTGATGGACACGACAAATGAAAAAAACTACAACTTGTGTTGCCAACCTAGCAGTGCGTAAAAGTTAGGATTTGCATTTTCTTGTTGCTTTTTCCCCCGCGTCACATCCCCCAAATGACACCGCATTGATTGCGACATGAACACACTTGTGCTTGTTATAAAATAAAACACGTTGAATGCGTCGGACAGCGCCGCTCTGGAGTTGCATGTAAATGAAGCATTGAACTGTGCTGCCAAAAAAAAAGAAAGAGAGAAAGAGAGGAGGACGACGCTAAACAATAAAACACCAAAAGGGACTATTTAGGCGTTTCACACCTTTGTCCCCTCTTCGTCAACATTGTCCGCTGGTGTCCGGACTGCGCGACCGTGCGAAGTCCCGACCGTGTTTACCGGCGCGCTCCTGGGGCAGAAGACACCGGAGGGGGTGGAGAGAGCGAGAGAGAGGGAGGGAGAGGCAGAGAGACTGCAATATCATTTGCGAATCCCTCTCACAGTGCTGCAGATAGGGGCTGCCAACACATGCGGCGCGTCTGCAGGTGAGGGAACCGGCTGAGTGTGCTGGATAAAAATTTCCACCAACATTTCCTTAAAACTGAGTAGGATATACATTTTTTTTTTGTCCTCGTGTGATCTTTTTTTTTTCCTTCATTGTGCGGTGGCATAAGGGGGGGGGGGTGGGGGGGAGAGAGAAAACTGTAGCTCACTGCGCGCTCGCTGCGAGTGACTTGGAGGAAAAGAGCAGAGTATGCAACCGGACAGGTAATGTGCTTCGCGTTCACATCCTCAAAATCGGAGAGTCGGAAGGCTGCGCGCAGGCAACCCGCGCGCTCTGCTGAGTTGGGGGACTGCGTTTAGATGCTCCTCTGACATATGTGGACATATCCTCGGATAGAGGAATATTATAGCCTCGCCTCCCCCCCAAAAAAGATATATTAAGAAAGGAGATTCTAAGACTGAGTGAAACGGCGGCATATGGAATGAATTCACTTTCTGGTGACATGATTCTCGGACTATAACATTTTGGCACATTACGCGCATTGGTCGAGGCGCACGTCTCTACGGTGAGTTTTTGATACCTTTTTTTTTTTTCCACCTAGAGCTGGAAGAGGAAAATCAGAGAGCAGACGAAAGCCCGTGCACTTGCTGCTTTGCACTGCAGCAGGAGCGATGTAGGTAGTCGTCCGGAGGATGAAGACTAACGCATCCCGCTGCAGAGAACGTCGCGCTGTATGAAACTATATATTTTTCTTCCATATTCGTCTCCGGCAGTGACTAAAGTATTTTTTTTTTAAATATTCCCCCCCGGCCCCGAATCGAAATGGACATTTTTCGTCAGAGGAGAACCATGAGGACTTCTGGTGCAGTGGACTATTTGTACTTTTGCCTGCTGATCCTGCAGCTTGTGCATCAGCCCGCTGCCAAGCAAGTGCTCCGGTACCGCCTGGCTGAGGAGGGACCCGCCGATGTAAAAGTGGGGAACGTAGCCGGCGACCTGGGCATCATTGCCGGGTCCGGCGAGGTGACATTCACGCTAGAGTCAGGCTCAGATTTTTTCAAAATAGACAACATAACCGGTGAGCTCACCACCAATGAGAGGCGCATAGACCGTGAAAAATTACAGCAGTGCCAAATGATATTTGATGAAAATGAATGCTTTATAGATTTTGAAGTGTCGGTGATTGGACCAGCTCAAAGCTGGGTCGACCTCTTTGAGGGAAAAGTCATTATATTAGATATAAATGATAACACCCCGTCGTTCCCTTCCCCTGTCCTGACACTATCTGTGGAGGAAAACAGACCCATTGGAACCCTTTATCTGCTGCCCACAGCCACAGACAGAGACTTTGGCAGAAACGGAATAGAGCGATACGAGCTTATCCAGGACAATGGGGAGAACTCGAGGCGCTTGGGCTCTTCTGGGGATTCATTCTCGGGGAAGAGGAGATTTGATGAAGGCGCGAGCAGGAGCAGCGTCTTTGAACTGCAAGTTGCTGACACTACCGATGGAGAGAAGCAGCCTCAACTCATCATTAAAGGGGCCCTTGACAGGGAACAGAGAGACTCCTATGAGCTCACCCTGCGCGTTAGAGACGGAGGAGACCCCCCTCGCTCCTCCCAAGCCATTCTTAGGGTTATGATCACCGATGTGAATGACAACAGCCCTCGGTTTGAAAAGAGTGTGTATGAAGCAGACCTGCCGGAGAACAGCTCCCCTGGTGCCCCCATACTGCAGCTCAAAGCGGCCGATGCAGACGTGGGGGTTAATGGTCAAATCGAGTACGTGTTCGGGGCAGCCACAGAGTCGGTGAGGCGGCTGCTGAGGCTGGATGAGAGCACGGGGTGGCTAAGTGTGTTGCACCGCATTGACCGTGAAGAAGTGAGCCAACTGAGGTTCACGGTAATGGCCCGCGACAGAGGCCAGCCGCCCAAAATGGACAAGGCCACTGTGGTGTTGAACGTGAAGGATGAAAATGACAACGTTCCTGCCATAGAGATACGAAAAATTGGACGAATTTTCCTAAAAGATGGCATCGCCAACGTGGCTGAGGACGTGGTGGTGGACACACCCATTGCCTTAGTTCAGGTGTCAGACCGTGACCAGGGGGAAAACGGCATCGTGACGTGCACAGTGGTGGGAGACGTTCCATTTCAGCTCAAACCAGCCAGCGAGATGGAAGGTGAGCAGAATAAAAAGAAATATTTCCTCCACACGTCCGCAACGCTGGACTACGAGGCCACGCAGGAATACAATGTGGTCATAGTGGCTGTGGACTCTGGAAGCCCAAGTCTGGCAAGTAATAACTCTCTTATTGTCAAAGTGGGCGACACTAACGAC
>CM037923.1:3443217-3445717 GCA_021346845.1 Apeltes quadracus | reverse complement strand
TGGACCACCTCAGTATTAAAAGATCAACATCTGCTAAATGGACCTTCAGGTGGGAGCACATGGTGTCAGACACAGTTGCAGAAATTACAAAAAGATCATTCAACGAAGCGGTTGCTCTCATGCTTTTTTTTCTCTTCTCCATGCTACGAGGATTAGCGTGTAGCACGTCGTCGGGGTTAAGCATTAAAACAAGCAGCCAGTTTGTGTGCGTAGCGTTCAAAGCAGAAATTCAACACCTGGATGGACATTTCCATCCTTGCGGTCAGCACGCTTTCCACAAACATCAGCCGCAAAGCATGCTCGCATCAGACGAAGCCGTCAGCAGGGGGGCGGGGGGTGTTCAAATTTAAAAAAAGAAAAAAAGGGAGCTTTTAACCTCATCCCAGTTGTCTGCGACGGAAACCAGACGTAGATTATCTGGCGACCGCGTGCTTCCGGGATGCAATCACACGCCAGATGGGCCTCATCTCTGCACACATACCTGGAATACTTGAGCCGGCAGTGTGTGTGTGGGGAGGGGGGGGGGGTTACGGCGAAAGCAACGGCCTAAAAATAGCACAACTTTAAGCTCGGGCTTTCTTTTTGTGTGATGCGCTCGATCGCAGCCATTCAGCACACATTCAGATGCATGGGGTCAGCGCCGCGTCTTACCCAAAGTGAAGTGTTTTTTGAAAGAGCTACTGGCTACGAGGTCGGGAGGGTTAAGGGGGTGGGGGTGGGAGACAAGAGACAAGAGAGAGGGATGAGAGCAGCCGGGAGTCATCTTCCCTCAATGAAAGCAACCCAGTGTGTTAAAATGATGAACTTTCTAGGGACTATTTTCAGCGGCGGATTAATGCAAATCGTAAATGTGACACGAGGCCCACTGATTCATGTGGAACTCAAAAGGTTCAATGTTTCCACCTCGATTGAGACGAGGAAAGGAATAGAGAAACGAGGGCTGGGGGAGGGGGGGGCGGAGACACACACACACACACACCTGAGGGCCGCGGGAGGGCCGGGAAGGAGGGGACGTGGCTCTGAGCTCCCAGCGCCGACGACAGCGAGCCCGGCCGCTGCCTTTCTATCCCGCCCACGCCGGGGTCTGCATCAGAGGGAGGGACGAAATAAGCGTGAGGTTGTGGGGGGCGTGGGGGGTGGCGGACAAATCAATCGCCCTCGGTAACATGATACGATCGACCTCTGACCTTTCAGGTGGGGGTCTCTGAAGCTTTGGGTGCGCGACGGCCGAGCGGTGAACGCGTCCGTCCGCATGTCGGCGGGCGAGGCGGCCGGAGCTCGGTCCCACGACGGCAGCTGGCACTGAGACTGGAGGGCAGGAGAAGAGAAAAGGTCAAAAGGTCATTCCCCTCTACATCCTGTCCACCGTATAAAAAATAAAAAGGGGCACGTGGCGCCTCTCACCAGCGGCCTGGCGGACCGGGCGTTGGGGGGCAGGTTGTGGGAGGGGGCGTGGCTGCTCAGGGGCCCGTGGGAAGGAGGGAGCGCTGCCTGGACCCCCGGGCTCCAAGGACCCTCCGCATCCCTCCGGTTCTTACTTTTGGAAAAATGCCTGAAAGAGAGAGAGAGAGACGGGGGGGCGTTTGGGGACACGAGTCCACGACGAGGAATGTTTCCAAAAGGATTCAAGCTAAACCGGCAAACAATGGCCGTTCTTGTTTTGCGGCGCCCGAGCCCGCGAGCCAATTCTTCTGAGTGGGCGTCTCCGCTTCATTTCAAGTGGGCGACTAAATTTGGAACAAACATCAGAGGTTGTTTTTAGGATCCAATTTGACCCGTTTCCCTTTTTTCAGGTGTCCAGTCCTGCTCTGTGAAGCCGTCACCGGCGCTACGAGCTGAATCCACCTTCGTCTTAGCGGCCAAATGTTCACTGGTAGCCGTTGATTTTAGACTTGTAACACAGTTATGACAAAGGGGATCTTTTGCCTTTTCCTGATATTTCACAGACCGAATCGTTCGTTGATGAAAAAATGAAATCAAAATCTGACGGAAACTCTCACCACTTTTTCTTCTCGTATTTGTCCTGCAGGAACTCTTTGAACTTCTGAGAGTCCTTCATGTCGGAGCAGCCGTCCGTCTTTGGGTCAAACACGCACAACCAAGTCCTCCTCCCGACCTGAAGGCGCGCACACACACACACACACACACAAAGAACAATTAACATGTGCGTCAGTGCTTGCAGGTCATGCGGAAAGGGGCGGCGGAGAATTTATATTTAGTCTCAGAGAACAAATTTTGTCCTTATCAGCGATTCACGTCGGGTGCAAGAGTCAACGGGGTTGCAAATATTACTGCCTACGAGTCATAACTGGACCATCACTCTTCAGAGGCCACACACATGCATACACGCACACACACACACACACACACACACACACACGATAAGCTCATGGAAGCGCTCGCCACTCGTCTTTAATGGGCCTGAAACACTCCAGCGTTTATTTGTATGATAAAAGCTCCGGGTGAGTGCTGCTCATGCAGGTGGTTTCTAAAAGTGGCG